>JAGFBZ010000323.1:2167746-2231841 GCA_018398805.1 Hirundichthys speculiger
AACAAACTAATGAAATAGGGCTGGACAAAAATAATGGTACCTCTATAAAAGATTGAAAACTATTTGACCAGAGTGACATAATTAACTCAGGTGTGTCCTTTAATTGACACCACCTGTGTTTCCAAACTCATAATCAGTCAGTCTGCCTATTTAAAGGCAGACAAGTAGTCACTCTGCTGTTTGGTGAAAAGGTGTGTACCACACTGAACATGGACAACAGAAAGCGAAGGAGAGAATTGTCCCAGGACATCCGAAAAAAAATTATAGACAAACATCTTAAAGGTAAAGGCTATAAGACCATCTCTAAACAGCTTGAAGTTCCTGTGACAACAGTGGCTCATATTATTCAGAAGTTCAAGACCCACGGGACAGTAGCCAACCTCCCTGGACGTGGCCGCAAGAGGAAAATTGATGACAAATTGAAGAGACGGATCGTTCGAATTGTATCCAAAGAGCCCAGAACAACCTCCAAAGAAATTAAAGGTGAACTCCAAGGCCAAGGTACATCAGTGTCAGATCGCACCATTCGTCGTTGTTTGAGCCAAAGTGGACTTCATGGGAGACGACACCACTGCTGAAAAAAATCATAAAAAAGCGAGACTGGAATTTGCAAAAATGCATGTTGACAAGCCACAAAGCTTCTGGGAGAATGTCCTTTGGACAGATGAGACCAAACTGGAGCTTTTTGGTAAGGCACATCAACTCTATGTTCATAGACTCAAAAACCAAGCATACGAAGAAAAGAACACTGTCCCTACGGTGAAACATGGAGGAGGCTCAGTAATGTTTTGGGGCTGCTTTGCTGCATCTGGCACAGGGTGTCTTGAATGTGTGCAAGGTAAAATGAAATCTGAAGACTATCAAGGCATTCTGGAGAGAAATGTGCTGCCTAGTGTCAGAAAGCTTGGTCTCAGTCGCAGGTCATGGGTCTTCCAACAGGACAACGATCCAAAACACACAGCCAAAAACACCCAAGAATGGCTGAGAGAAAAGCGCTGGACTATTCTAAAGTGGCCTTCCATGAGCCCAGATCTGAATCCCATTGAACATCTGTGGAAGGAGCTGAAACATGCCATTTGGAGAAGACACCCATCAAACCTGAGACAACTGGAGCAGTTTGCTCATGAGGAGTGGGCCAAAATACCTGTTGACAGCTGCAGAACGCTCATTGACAAATACAGAAATCGTTTAATTGCAGTGATTGCCTCAAAAGGTTGTGCAACAAAATATTAAGTTATGGGTACCATCATTTTTGTCCAGCCCTATTTCATTAGTTTGTTTTTTTAAATAATTATGTTAATCAGCAATTCAAAAGTGATGGCTGATTTTGATTATTTGATTTTCAATAAATTTTTATTTATTGTTACTTTTGTAAGTTTCAAGTGATTTCAGTGAGAATTGTGGGTTTTTCCTTCTTTAACTGAGGGGTACCAACAATTTTGTCCACGTGTGTATATATATATATAAATATACAGTACTCGAGTTGAGGGGGGATGAGGGTGGATGGCATCCCCCCTGAAATAAAAACGATCAAAATCATCCCCCTGTAAAACTGCTCGTCAGGCAACAAAAATAAGTGAAGATGTTAGCTAAAATTCAGAAGTCTTATTTACAGTGTTATATTTTGATAATGAATTTACACCCCTGCCCCTGCCACTTTTTTTAAGGTGAAAAACATTGACCATCCCCCCTGAATTTTTTTTTACAACTCGACTACTGTATATATATATATATATATATATATATATATATATATATGTATACGCAAGATACCGAGTTTGCGGAAAGCGCAACTCGCATGTCGGTGCGTAAAAGAGTGCGTCCAAATGTCATAAATGTGCGTCCACCTGGTCACATGTGGACGTGCACAAACGGCTCTACCTCTCGATTACGCATCACCGTATTACTGTCATACGTTTTTATTCTCTTGAGGTCAGAGGATGTCTGGTCAGCAGTTGTGGTGGATGTGGGAATAGTCACGGCCAGACACGTCACTGTACAGCTGTGGCATGATCTCATCCAGATGTTTGCTGTGGAGGAAACCAAGGAGATCTTTGTCTCTGGTGTCAAGCTGGAAAAGGTTGGATGCAGGAATTCATTTCTGATATGTCTGAAACTGTTGGTGGTCGAGGAGGGACAGGAACATTAATTGTTCATGATCTTTAAAATGTGCATCCAATGATTCATTCTGCAGTATTTTAAAAAGCACATCAGCTGCGCCAAGACGCACAGCTGGTAACAACTGGATCTTACGCAGGTAAGATCGCGGGTCTCTGAGCTGCAGCCAACCAGCAAAAGTGTGATCGGCTGGTCACTGTGAGTGAGCGGAGGCGAGTGGACATTGACATGCAGTGGCGGCCTGTTGCATAAAAGCCACGCACGCTCACGTGCAAGTGTAACACCCCTCAGTTCCCTCTGACCAACCAGTTTTGCAGGTGGACAAAGTGCACAGTGCAAAGTTAAGGTAAAAGGAATAATTATTTATTACAAAAATGTAAAAGATTAAGATCCGTTAAAAATGTCGAATAAAAATATCCAAAGGTGCTGTGTGCATCCTTTCTTCTAATTAGGGTTGATGGAGGGGTAGAGCAGTCCTTGACGTCCCTTGGTCAAAAAGGTGGGCCCACATCCACCTCCTGGTCAAAGCCCTTAGGCCGGGCATACACTGTGCGATATTTTAAATCGTTTGATTCAGCCGTATCTCACACTGCACGACTAGATCGCTGAGTTCAGAAGTTCGCAGCCCACGAGTAATGCTCTCACACTGTACGGCCCGATGCTCTGATGCCACTTGACTGCTACACTATACGTTCATGACACACGTCGGACTTCTGTATACCGGAACTGCAACGTCAAAAAAAGCTGCTCTCCACGGACTGCTAGCGCCTGGCTGTCACCTGATTGATGAGCTGACAGGCTCCGATTGGCTCTTAATTTTGACAACAAACACCACATGTTGCGCAAAATACTAATTATCTGTGTAATCACAATGTTTAATGTTTGTTATATTAGTCTTATGTTGTGCGATGAAGTTGCACAAATATTTTGTGTCTGCTAATAATAACACTTATATATGTGACTTATCAAACGACCAGTTGCAAAGTGCTTTACAAGGCAGATAAAAGAACACGTTTCATGCAACAGAAGGAGGATCACTTTTATTTCAACTTCAATCAGCGATCAAGGACACTTTATCTAAGAACGTGGTCTCCAAACTACAGGTAACATACAGGTGATCTAACAGGAAGTAGGTGCCTCCTCCTGTTTGTGCTGGAAACTGTCCGACGTGACTGCAGCTTTTTGTCTCCACCTCCTGCTGCGGCCGCCTGATCTCGTCTACTCGCCAGGTGAGGCGCAGTTCATCTCAAACGCACCTACTGCTTCTACTGTGAGATACCTTCACGAGGAGTGACCAGGATTTCAAACAAGTTTGATTTCCTTGCGAGCACACGACTTGTGATCGGGAGCTCGTCGGGAGGTGTTGATCTCTCGTCGTTACCCCACGTATACTGCACGAAGCACGACCCACGATAGGGTCGAAATTCGGCCCGATCCAAAAAATACTCGCACGACTGGAAAATCGGCTCAAAACGAGCCGACAGTCGCACAGTGTATGCCCGGCTTTAGTCTGCACACAACACCTGTACACATAGTGCGAATTACGGGGGGGTTTGGGGGGTTTGACCCCCCCAATTACAACTTCGACCCCCCTAAAGAAGGAACAAATTGTCATTTTTGTCATCTTCGACCCCCCTAAAGAAGGAACAAATTGTCATTTTTGTCATCTTCGACCCCCCTAAAGAAGGAACAAATTGTCATTTTTGTCATCTCTAGAAAATGTTGACCCCCCCAATTGTCGTTGTATAATTTGCACTCTGCCTGTACAGAGGTTGACAGCCACAGTGAGACTGACTAGTGTGTGCCAGCTCATTAAATAGCCTGGGATTGATTGTACACACCTGTGTGACCACACCCACCACTACGTCTCACCCACTACAAACCACAGAAAAAAAGTGCAAAAGTGGTTCACAACCCAGGCTACACAAGTCCAATGCAAAGTTATTGGAACATAAATACCGCGGGACATAAAAGCGTATTGTTCCGTGCAGGTTGCACCAAATGGTTCGGTATTTTATTTTTTATTTTATTATATTTATTTTAGAGTACAGGTGCATCCCTGAAATATATATATAAACTTTCTCTGAACGGTTGTAAAAAGAAAAAAAAAAGAGCAAGTTATTCTTTTCCTAAATGTCCTTTATGTCAAGTCAAATTTGCAGTACCTTTTTTCATTTTTTTGCCTAATTTCTCAGAGCTCTGCCTCTCAGATGCATCAGCAGTGGTACAACTCTCATTTTGATCCTAACATTTTTAGCATGTCAGGATTTCCTGCAGTCTACCTTTTGATAGCATCTTCAACCAGCAACTTCTAATGAAAACTCAGTACAGCCTCGCTGTAATAAAATTAAATCAGGAGAGGCAGGTTTATAGATTTAGGAGTTACCTAATGTGTGTGTGTGTGTGTGTGTGTAGGTGTGTGTGTGCGGGTGTGTGTGTGTGTGTGTGTGTGTTTGGTGCAGTGTGCCATTGCATGATCACATAACTACCAGCTGCATCACCACATGTCCGCTTACTCATTTTGTGCACTGTATGCATGTGATGTGTATGCACTTGCTTCATTATAAAGTGGGTTTTTGGTATTCACCTGAGAGTGCATGTGTTTTTCTGTTTACATAACAGGTACGTAGCAAACACACTTGCTTTATTAGTGAACTGTGACAGGATAAAACAGAAGAAAGAAGATTCACCAGTACATGTATCTCTGACTCTTTAGAGATGGGAGATGTTTTAGGACATTTCTGAAACACATCCCACATTCATTTGCATTTATTTGTTGTGTGTGTTTTGGGTATCAACCCATGTAAAGGAACTTTTTTTTTTTTTTTAAGAAATCACCTCTTTTGAAACTAAGCATTTTTCACATTATAGCATCAGTTGTGTGAATTTATCTGACATACAAACAAGTGTGTAATTTTAATTTGTTCAGGCCAAATAAAATTTAAAGTCCTCAAATATAAAAAAAATAGTGTTTGGTTCATATGATATGTAATAAAATACAATATAGCAACTTTTCTTCTGATATCACTGAATTTTGAAGAATCCAGTTTTCCAAATGTCATGCTTTTCTTTCTATTAATAAAATGTCAAGACTTTGAAAATGGTTTACTTTGAAACTAGCAGAATCATATTGAGAAAAAAAAAAAAAATATATATATATATATATACACTGTGGAAGAAATAAGTATTTGATCCCCTGCTGATTTTGGCAGTTGTCATACTACAGTCTCAGACTTCTATGGCAGCTTTATTTTAACAGTTATAGAAAGATATTGAAAAAAAAAAAGAGAAAATTACATGAAATGAAAAATAAAAATGAATTTGCAAGTCATTGAGGGAAATAAGTATTTGATCCCCTAGCAAAACATGATCTAATACTTGGTGGTAAAACCCTTGTTGGCAGCTCAGCTGTCAGACGTTTCTTGTAGTTTCTAACTAGGTGTAAACACATCAGGAGTAATTTTCGTCCACTCCTCTCTGCAGATCATCTCCAGATCCTGAAGGTTTTGAGGCTTGGAAACTCTCAGCTTCAGCTCTCTCCATAGATGTTTAATAGGATTAAGGTCAGGAGACTGGCTAGGCCATTCCATGACCTTGATGTGCTTCTGATGGAGCCACTCCTTTGTTTCCTTGGCTGGATGTTTTGGGTCGTTGTCATGACGACGACCCGTCCACGACCCATTTACAATGTCCTTGTGGAGGCAAGGAGGTTGTCACCCAAGATTCTGCGGTACATGGCCCCGTTCATCTTCCCATCGATGCGGTGAAGTCCACCTGTCCCCTTAGAAGAGCAACACCCCCAGAGCATGAGGCTTCCACCGCCATGCTTGACAGTAGGGATGGTGTTTTTGGGGTCATATTCAGCATTTCTCTTCCTCCAAACACGTCCAGTTAAGTTGAGGCCAAAGAGCTCAGTTTTAGTCTCACCTGACCACAGCACCTTCTCCCAGTCTCTTTCTGAGTCATTAATATGTTCGTTATCAAACCTGAGTCGGGCCTGGACGTGAGCCTTCTGGAGCAGAGGGACCTTGGACCACTGCAGGATTTTAAACCATTGTGTCTCAGTGTATCACCAATAGTTTTCTTGGTGACTGTGGTCCCAGCTGCCTTGAGATCATTAACCAGCTCCTCCCATGTAGTTCTGGCTGATCTCTAACCTTTCTCATGATCATTGAGACCCCACCAGGTGATATCTTCCATGGAGCCTCCAGCCCAGGTTGATTAACAGTCATGTTGTTCTTCTTCTACTTCTGAATAATTGCTCCATCAGTTGTCACCTTCTCATTCAGCTTCTTATGGTTTTGTAGCCCATTCCAGCCTTGTGGAGTTCAACAACTTTGTCCCTGACATCTTCTGACAGCTCTTTAGTCTTGTCCATGGTGGAGATGGTGGAGTATTACTGAGTCTGTGGGCAGGTGGCTTTTTATACAGGTGACTATTTGGAACAGGTGTCTCTCATGCAGGTAATTACTTCAGTGAGATTAGGAGTATGGCAGTGGTCTGTGGGAGCCAACACTGGTCAATGTTGGTCGGGGATCAAATACTTATTTCCCTCAATGACTTTTTATTTTTAATTTCGTGTAATTTTCTCAATATTTCAATATTCTTTCTATAACTGTTAAAATAAAGCTGCCATAAAAATCTGAGACTGTTCATTTATTTCTTAGTATGACAACTGCCAACATCAGCGGGGGATCAAATACTTATTTCCTCCACTGTATATATTAGGGCTGGGCAACGATTACAATTTTTAATCAGGATAAATTGCATTATTTCCCTGATTAATCACGATTAATTACATTGTATCCATAAAATCAAATAATGAATTCAAAAGTTGTTTGTTTGTTGTTCAAACATTTTTAACATCAGCACTTGTCAGTAACACATATTTGATGTAAATCTCATCTTTAAAAAATGTAAAATAAAATAAAGCTTATTGCCACTGCCAGGGCATAAATGTCATCCTGTTTTTTATGTAAAATAAAAAAGTCTACAAAATCCAACAAAATGATTGGGGCTCAGCACAATCAGAACATTAAACAGGTAATTTCTGATTACCTGTTTAATTAATTTCTGATGGTCGGGGATCAAATACTTATTTCCCTCAATGACTTGCAAATTAATTTTTATTTTTCATTTTGTGTAATTTTCTAAAAAAAAAATTTCAATATTCTTTCTATAACTGTTAAAATAAAGCTACCATAAAAATCTGAGACTGTTCATTAATTTCTTAGTATGACAACTGCCAAAATCAGCGGGGGATCAAATACTTATGTCCTCCCTTATATATATATATATATATATATATATATATATATATATATATATATATATATATATATATATATATATATATATATATATATATATATATGTATATATATATATACATATATATACACACACACCCACATACATATATATATATATATATATATATATATATATACTAATGCAAATATAGGAATATATATAGTGGATAGGAATTTTCATTGGGTCTATTTTTTATATCCAGCAATTTTGTTTCACAGAAGTTTCAAGCCTTTGAATCTATCCACAGCTGAGAAAATAAATTGAAAACGATCTGACTGATCTGTCTGAGAAGGGCCCGGAGACATTTCATCAGCTTCAGAGCACCATAAAATTCATATACAGCCTATGAAATGTGCCCTTGGGCCAAAATAAAAAATGTATTTCTTATTGAAAGAACATGATGATGTCAAGTTCCTGTTGAACACATTAACACTTGCTAACAATGTGATTATGATTGAAAGTTGCTGTTTATTTCTGTAATTTCTCTCTTTTGAATGAACGTAGTAAAGGACTGAAGCAGAAAACCAGAGAAAGTTTTGAACAACATGACTGTGCTGACAACTTGTCCATCAACATTACATTAATTTGCAAAGAACTGCACAATAGATTCTTAATAGGAAAGCAATGTTCTACTACATAAATCAAAGTTTTTAAAAAATAAATAGTCTACCGTAATTGGAGTAGAATTAACTGTGAACCATAAAACACCATGATTCAAGTTATTTTACTTGAGGCACTTTAGTATTGAATAAAGGAATATTCCATACTGCTTCCATCATCTTAGTTATTGAAAAAGTCCAGGGTTTTAAGCAATAGTAAACCAAATAAGAGCATTAAATCAGTACAGTATTTAAAACTGACATAAATACTCTGAATTATATTTCAAAGAAACTGCACAGCGATAATTAATAATTTCTGATTGATACAGAGGAAACTTTTCACTTAAGGCCTGGCACACATACCAGCTCATTTTAAATTTTGATTCCTTGATTTTCTTCTTTGTTGATGCTCCATATTTATGAATTAAATCAACAAGAAATGAGCTGCTTTAACAATGTCACTACGTATTGTTGTACTGAAGATGGACAAAGTGCTTGGACAATCAACTTCTTGTGAAAATTTTTTAAAATCCATTTAAATACACACACCTACACACACACACACGTATATAATTATGAATGGTAGCACTGACACAAATAAATAATTATTAATGTTAGTGGTATTTTATAAATTTACAAAGATTACCCCATCTACACCCAAACATGTCAAAGCTCCACACAATACACAGATGGAGGTTGGTGAAGAACAGGCAGGATAAGTAAAAAGAAAATACAATAAATAATAACTTGAAGCTCTAAAATTGATCTTAAATGGATACATAATCACGTGGACACTGCACATGCCAGACAAAAAAAGGACAGAAAAAAAATGAGAATACACCCACAACTGCATCCACTGCTGACATCATTAAGCTGAAACAGTTTATCAGCAAAGCCTGTAAGGACACAAAAACATTTGCAGCAGGTTATGGATTCATCACAGGCATGTGATAACTGCCATCTTTTAGACTGAGGTTTTTAGTTTTTGATTTTAAGGTTTTGATTCTCAGTTGATTTTATTTGGAAGTGTTTTGTTATGTTGTGTTATGTTGCACTCTAAATCATTCATTTTCATAGTTTTTGTCAAAAGGGAGAACAACTTGACAAATCTGCTCAGTGTCAGGGATGAAGTATTTTAGACAGATATCCATTTCTGAGAATTATTCTTAAAACTGTGGTAAAATGTTGCATTTTTCAATCAAAATCTATGTGAATGCTTAACTGTAATACTTGGAGTAGTTGTAATTATGAGTTTAACATCTTTTCTTAATAAAATCAACATCAAACAATGAGACAAAAAGGGCAGCTTTGCCGCACAATCAGGCAAACAGCCAATGAGCATCCTCCATTCAAGCTGAAAATGACAACTAAATCACTTTCTTCCATTATCTAAATAAAAATGTTCCCCTCTTATTTTTTTTTCACTTTCCAAGGATTGATAGATGGGGTCAAGCTGCAAATCCTCCAGCAACGGTCAGAGGTTAAACTGGAGCCTCAGCTCTCTGCTCTGCAACTGTAATGGGAGCTGAAATATTAGTCCTAAACGCCTACGGACATCTCCGACGCCACAGCACAGATGATGAATTAACTGCTATGAGAAATTACAGATGGAGCGTTTTGAAGATATATACACGCACAAAAAAAGTTTACACTCCTACACACACTCATCTACACGCCTCCACAAGAAAATGATTGATAATAACCACTCACATTAACTTTATATCCTTTTTCTACCTTACTCGCAGAGACACACACATACACAGATGCTAATGATTAATCGAGGTCTCCATCTGATCACTGGCATCATCATTGCTTTTATTTATTCTGCTTTTCTGAGTGGCTCTTGGCCTCACCATTGGATATCAAATTGTTTTTTAAATGCTTTTTGACAGCAAATCTGAAAATACAATCAGGCTAAATCTCTATGAATCCCTATAAGGTACATGCTTAATGGTGGCTCGGTGAATAGCACTGTTTCCTCACAGCCAGAAGGTTTCTGGTTTGGAAACCCGACAGGGCCTCTGTGCTCGTTTCCTCCCGGAGAACAAATACCTTTATGCTAGGCTAATCGGTGAGTGTGTGGTTGTTATGTGGCCCAGGCAGCCTGTCCGGGGTATATCACAGCCTTTTAACCAAAAAGAGCTGGGATAGGCTCCAGCAGACCTCTGTGACCCTGAGTAGGAAGAGGCCGGTACAGATAATATATGGATGGCTGCTTAGAAAGTACACAGCAGCTCTCACATATACACTCAATGGGTTCTCATAAGGCTTCATTGGAGCCACACTATGGTGTCAGATGACACTGAAACTTAATGTTTTCAAAGTATTAATGCTATTGCTGCGGTCAATCGTCAACCTTTCATAAGCTTAGACTCACTAACCTTTACCTCTGAGGAAAAAAAACAACTTTTTAAGACTCTGAAATAATAAAGCAAAGGTTATTTCTCATTTTATTCTTATTTAGACACGTCAGATATACAATACAGTGATCCCTTATTTTTCGCAGTTCATAGGGACCGGTGGCCCCCCACGAAAATCAAAATCCACCAACTACAGCCAGAGCCCCCCGAGCCTAAATAATGTGTTTAAAATATGTTTAAAAACCGCAAAAAAGTAGCGAGACACTGCAGCAAAACAAGACAAAGGCTCAACTGTGGTCTTTCTGTTTCCTTCACAGCCTCTGGTCTCTGAACCGCAGTAAAGAAACCGCTGGTATTGTGCAATTTTTGGCTCTTAATTAGCGGCTAACACGCTAACAACAGCAAAAGAAAGAGTCTGGAACGAGCACTTTATTCTGGTACTGCAGGAACTTGTAACATCACACAGGTTGTATTGTTGGGCTCCTGTTGGTTAACAGAGAATGTAAATCTATACACGCTGGGCTGCTGTTGATGCTCACTACACTTTTCATATAATCTCGTTTTTGTTCTGCTGTCCCACGACACACACACTACATTACCCATAAGGCCACACCATTACCCATAAGGCCACCTTCTTAAAGGGGCCAGGCTGGCTCACATTGCTTCGCTGTGAGAGAACTTGCACAACATCCTGTGATGTTTCCGCGATTTTTCTTGATTTTTTATTACATTATATATTTCGGAAAAATCCGTAAATAACTAAAACTGCGGAACTTAAAGCACAAATGGGCAAGGGATCACTGTATACACTTATTATTGGCAGGGGTTACGTTCCTTCCTCCCCTGTGTATCCCAACAATCCACCACAAATCAAATACATTATGAAAAAAAAACTTTGTGTTTCAGTTTTATGCTCCTAAAATCTGGAACAGTCCTTCAGAAGATGTTAGACAGACCTCAACTCGTGACAGTGTTCAGATCCAGGCTGAAAACAGTTCTGTTTAAATGTGAAGATGACAACTGAAAGGATTTTATCTGCACTCTTCATTTTTAATTTAATTTATTAATGGTTATTTTTATGCTCATATGATTTATGGAATAACTTCTTGTGATTTTATGCATCTGTAAAGTACTTTGAATTGCCTTGTGTACGAATTGTGCTCTACAAATAAACTTACCTTGCCTTGCCTTACTGTATTTACTAACGTAAAGAAAACTAGACTTTGTTGGGTTTCTGGAATATATTTCATCTCTCATTTTAAAGGCCTCTGTATTTTTGGGCTTTTATAACTCCAGCTTTACTTTTTTTTTTTCTGTAGAACCAAAAGTGATCATATTTGGGAGAGAGGGACGACTGTTAATGCCGGCTGGCTGGATTGAGCACTTCTATTCCTACTGAGATTATTGCTAGTGGGTTATTTTCTTTTTAGAACAGTTAAGGCAAGGCAAGTTTATTTATATAGCACATTTTGTGTACGAGACAATTCAATGTGCTTTACATACATTACAAACATTAAAAGCATTACATAAAACATTCATCATTAAACAAACTAATCCACGTAGGTTTTCTATTACGACAGCTAATGTGCGCAGGTTCTCTAAAATGACAACTAATCCACGTAAATTGTCTGGTACAGCCCTCCAAGGCTGGCATAGGGGAGCCAATTCAGATAGTGCCAATTGTTTTGGGTCAGGCCGATCATCTGCCTTAAGAGTCTGTCTGGTTTCTTCTCAGTGGGCGAAGTTCCAAATAGCCGAATTGTGGTCGGGCTTGCAACTTCTCCAAGTTATTATCCATCCTGCCAGTGAGATGGAGAACCACAGCTAGCCTGCGATTCTGTTCAGGAATCACATCCAATTTGCGGTTTAGCTCACCAAAACACGTGACACACAGCCTTACAATGGCCAAAACAGCTGCTGACAGTTTCCGAGTTTCTCAATACACCAGGTAACCGCCAACTTCAAACAACAGAAATCCTCTTATCAGAAATCAGAGTATGTATATGTCTTCTGTATCCTCCATGTACAAAGTAGGCATAAGATCATCCATTTACTCCAGGAATCCAGGAATCCAGGTATCCATCATATGTCAAGCCGCTAGTGTCCCATCGGGGCAAGAGGGCTCTCCTGTGCCCTGTCTTATCGTCAAGAAAATTTGATCAATTGTATTAAGAGACCAGCTGACCAGAACCATGGTTTAAAAGTTAAAAGATTATGGAAAGCAAGGCTCCAAAGGAAAAAAAAAAGAAAAAAAAGGTCTGTGTAACATAAAGAAGTTTAATATAGAAACTGTGTTGAGTAAATTTATATCAAATTTGTTGCCAGCCTGACTAAGCCTAATAACTCTGTTAACATGTGCATTCTTTTACTCAGCAGTGATGACTTCATAAACTTTTTCCCAAGTAAGATTGTTTCCCTTAGAGAGAAAATGTGTGGCTCCTCTCTTACTCCTGCCTCTGGGGTGTCGTCAAGTGGAGCAGTTTTTGGGGGCACTCTTGAGCCTGAGCTGAGTCTAAGACCTTTTATTGTAATAGACACTATACAAATAAAGTTGAATTGAATGGGGGTTACCCGAGTACCGCGGCAACCTCTAGGTGGCAGCACGGAACCCGTGGTGACCACTGCATTTGGGGATTTTGGAAGATATGAAAACTTGAAGAAAAAAAACAATACAAAAATCCCATTGATATAGAAGGCACTGATTTAGTGCAAGGATGAGGACAAAACAGGGAAGAATGTCGAGGTGCTGAACCTTACAAGAAATTCCAGGCTTTGTTCCTGTCTTTTCTTATGGTACACATATGGTAATCCTGTCTA
The DNA here is from genome assembly GCA_018398805.1 of Hirundichthys speculiger. Lineage (NCBI taxonomy): Eukaryota > Metazoa > Chordata > Actinopteri > Beloniformes > Exocoetidae > Hirundichthys > Hirundichthys speculiger. Next base: position 2,180,954 of record JAGFBZ010000323.1, read on the forward strand.
CTTTACCTGCAATAACTGGAGGAAGCCATTGCACAGAAAAGCACAGGTCTGCAAACCCCGAAAAGTGGGATTTCTGTCCCCAAACAAGTTATATTACGTGGTACTAGCGTTGCCTCTGTTAAACTGATTTGTGTCTACACTGTTTCTGTCCTGTGGAGCTCGCTAAGATAGCACTAACAATAGCTTCTTCTCAACCATATCTCTTAGACCCAATCCCAGCAAAACTGTCTATGGAAGTTTTTACCTTAATTAATATTTCTATTTTGGATGTAGTCAGTCTATCCTTATCAACAGGCTATATACCTCAGACGTTTAAGGTCACTGTAAATAAACCTCTAATTAAGAAATCTGGCTTGGATCCATTAGTGCTAGACCTATATCTAATCTCTCTTTTAGCTTGGTTTAAGTCATATTTATTTTCCAGTTTGTTTACATGAATGTGGAGTCTTCCAAATAAACCAGAGTAGGTCATTATGTTCCACAGGGTTCTGTACTGAGACTGTTACTTTTCATTTCATACATGCTTCCATTAGGTACTATTTTCAGGCAGCATGGGATAAATTTTCATTGACATTCAGATGATAATTAGCTATACATATGCATCAACTGACTTACAAACTGGACTACATGCATGTCTTATGCTGGATTCTCATTGGTGCATTGCAGCAGCACATGAGGGAGATGGTATTGATATTTCTTCATCTCACATAAAACAGCCAATCAAATGTATTCCTGTTTGGTACACGAACTACTTTAAATATTATTGGAAAAACAAGAAAGCTAGAATTAAATTAACCACATAACAAAGATCCACCTAACTCACTGGCTGCCATTGACGTCAATTCCAATGCAAATGCTCACTGTAATTGCGTCAATGGCAGCCAATGAGGTGGTCTGGAAGCCCCACACTTCCATTACTTCATTACAAACAATATATTCATAAATGGATGAGCCTGCATCAATGTCACTCTTCCTGGATAGCATTAGAACAATCATTTTTGCAAAGAAATCAGCATTTCGGACTTGCCATGTATAAGCTCCATTACCTGCCATCCCTGCTTCAAGAACCCAATCATAGCTACAACTCTGACGGCCTGGTGGGAATTTCACCAAATATCTAACACCACAATTTCACCTACTATGTACACTCCCATTTGGAATAATCCCAACTACGTAATAAACAGGAAATCAATGAATTTTTCATCATGGATCTTCAAGGTCATCACACACCTAAAACATATCTGTGAAAATAATACTAGAGTAAATAAAATCTAGAGTTCACCTCAAATGCTGAGGCCCAAAATTTGCAAAAATATATTCCTTTCTACAACTTATGCAAATTTAGAACTTATAAAATAATAAGATAATTACAAGATAATTCACAGAGCAAACTTCACTGGCAAAAGCAATTTTAAAATGGGCTTTAAAGACACAAACATTTGTTCACATTGCACACAAAATATAAGACATAAATGCATTCAATATGGGACTTTACACCAGTCAAACCATTCTGGCATAATATCACTGACACTCTCTCTCAACTTCTGGACTGGAGCATCCCATTATCACCCTCACTGTCTACTGGGAGACACTTCCATCATCACTCTGGATAACGGCTCCAGGAAAGTTCTCTCTATTGGCCTAATCATCCTCAGGGGAAGAATGAAAATCTGTATTAATATTAAATGTAAGAATTATTGTTATTATTGATATCACGCCCCTCAGGTATTTTCTTTTCCCTTTTATCCCAGATGTTTTGTGCCTGTCTCACTCCCCTGGTGTGCTGTGATTTGCCAGTTCCCCTCACTCTCAGAATCGGAGGTGTGGGTGTCTGTGCTGCTGGGTGCTGGGTGGTTGCTGGTTTCTGTCTGCTGCCTGTGACGATGAACTGGGGTGGGGGGTTCTTGAGAAGGCATGGGGATGGTTGCGGGGTGTTCCCTTCTGATGGGTCATCACATCTCTCTGCCTGGCGGCTCTCCTTGGGGTCGCCCTGGGTGCCTGGTGTGTGGCTGTAGGCGGGCTGGTACCCTGTGTGGATCCTGTGTCATGGGGGGGGACTCCTGGCAGTTGGGGGTGTGTGCTGAAGGCTTGGGCTCAGGTGGCCGCCCCAGGCTCTTGTCGGAGGGTGGGCTCTCTACCCCTTGACCAGCCTCCCTCCTCCACTTAGATCTCTTTTAATGCAACACTCCCAAATGTAAAAACAAAAATTCAAACAGTCTAGCTCCGTGAAGGCTGGGGCATGTGGGGTCATCCACCCTGCATGCTGCATCCTTTTTTCAATGCACTTAGCTCACACACACATATACATTTACAGTTTTTCTCAATTGTTTACACACAAATACTGGTACTTGAGACACAGTGACCACAACATATAACTCATGCACCAACCCCCCGAACCAACTCAGCTAAACTGCAAGCACAATTCCTGCTTTACACTCAAATTGCAGTTCTAAAACACACTTTTTTCAAAACACTACACACAATTCTCTGTATTTGGCACAATTTTCATGAAGAAAATCTCTTGTTTTCACAAGGAACACACTGTCATTCAAAATTCTAAAGTTAATTGCCCTACTATGCACACTGACTCATCACATGGGCAAACACCTGTCACACAGTTTTACAATTTGCAATCAGGTCTTTAGCATAAAAGGGCAACAGGTGAGCTCTTCTGTTTTGGAGCAATGGATGCCAACATTGAAAACAGAGCCAGAGCCAGAGGAGTGAGAGTACGAGGAGGAGGACGGGGAGGACGAGGACGAGGAAGGCCAAGCACCGTAATATCTGATGAAATCCGAGCCACTTTGGTTGACCATGTGGTCAACCATGGTATGACTATGAGGGAGGCTGGGCTACGAGTACAGCCAAATTTGAGCAGGTACACTGTAGCATCCATCATCCGGACTTTCCGAAATGAGAGTAGGTAAGAAATCTACTCTCTCTAGAAAATTGCAGTACTGCATATCAATACAGTACTCGATGAGTACAGTAGTACAGTATTGCCTGTGGACTGTTCTGTTGGATTGTAAAAATAAAGTATGTTTCAAGTATTTGGGAAATGTATTCCTACATAGTATTTACAGTATTTTACTATTTGTATTGCAGAACTGAAAGATTACCAAGACAAGGTGGTCGGGAACGTCTTCTGTCTCCTGAACAGGAAACTGAAATTATGAACATGGTCCTAGAAAATAACGCCATAACATTATGGCAAATACAAAGAAAAATAATAGAAAATAATGAGACATTTCAAAACATTGATAGGGTAAGCTTATCAACACTGGACCGTGTCTTGCGCAGAAATAATTTGAGGATGAAGCAGGTCTACAGGGTGCCATTTGAACGCAATTCAGAAAGAGTCAAAGAATTGCGATATACCTATGTGCAATCCCACAATTGATGCATACTCTCAACACTGTATAAATTATACATATTTCAGTATTGTAATCATAATGATTGTGCTTCACAATAGTGACCACTCCATGTCTATTTCTGATATTGTCTGATATTATCATGTGTGTTTCAGAGAGTCCTTGAGCTGGAGGTTGCTGCAGTGGAGCACCAGTTCATCTTCATTGATGAGGTTAGATTCAACCTCACAAAACGACGAAGGAGGGGAAGGAATATCATTGGCCAGCGTGCCATTGTTGAAGTCCCTGGCCAACGCGGAGGGAACATCACAATGTGTGCAGCGATTACCCACCATGGCGTCATCCATCACCATGCTACCCTTGGCCCCTACAACACTGCCCATCTGATCACATCCCTGGACACCCTACACAACACACTCATTACACAACACACTCATTACACAACACACTCATTCCACCAGATCAGATAGATGGCCCAGAGCAGCTCAGGTTCGTTGTCATTTGGGACAACGTAAGTTTCCACCGGGCTGCTCTGGTTCGTAACTGGTTCACTGCCCACCCACGCTTTTTAGTTGTTTATCTCCCTCCATATTCTCCATTCCTCAATCCTATTGAGGAATTTTTTTCTGCCTGGCGATGGAAAGTTTATGACCGAAATCCACAAACACATATACCCATTCTCCAAGCTATGGAAGACGCATGTGGAGATATAGCAGCTGATGCTTTTCATGGCTGGATTCGCCATGCTAGGCGATATTTCCCCCGCTGCTTGGCCAGGGAAAAAATTGCTTGCGATGTGGATGAGGTGCTGTGGCCAGACCAAAACAGAAGAGAGGATGCATTATAGTTTTTTTTTTTTTTTTTTTTTTTACTGTAACTGTATACAGTAAATTCTTCTGTTTTGTATTGTGCCCTGCACAATATATTTGTTACTGTGTATTTGTGTGTTTTGAGTATAAAAACAATATTCTAAAATAATTCACAACACACTTATGTATGTACTGTCTGTAGTAAGTGTAACACTGAACAAAAAAAGGCCTAAGTCATTATGATGAATGGAGAAGAAGTGTTTTCCATTCATCATAGTGTTTTACATTGAGCACATCAGTGTTCAACTGGTTCTTATAAATGTCTATTCATATGATGGTTTGTGTGTTTCATTTGAAAACAAAATACCATTTTGAAAAGAAATAACATTGTTTTGAATGTAAAGTTTCATTTTGCAGGAGAATTGAGGGGTTTTGCCCATTGTGTGTGTGTTTTTTGATTTGTGTGTAGAGTTCTGAGACTATGAGGCATGCTTTCAGAAAATGTGTGTAAACAGTTGAGAAAAACTGTAAACACAATTAAAAAAACAAAAAAACAACAAAAACAAATAAAAAAAAAATCACAAAAACAGCAGGGTAAGTGCAGCTAAACATTCCAGCCTTTTGGTTGGGTTTGTGTGTCCGTTGGTGACTGGTGTGTGTGCGTTGGTGGCTGGTGTGTGTCCGTTGGTGGCTGGTGTGTGTCCGTTGGTGACTGGTGTGTGTCCTTTGGTGACTGGTGTGTGTCCGTTGGTGGCTGGTGTGTGTCCGTTGGTGACTGGTGTGTGTCCTTTGGTGGCTGGTGTGTGTCCGTTAGTGACTGGTGTGTGTGCGTTGGTGGCTGGTGTGTGTGCGTTGGTGACTGGTGTGTGTCCGTTGGTGGCTGGTGTGTGTCCGTTGGTGGCTGGTGTGTGTGCGTTGGTGGCTGGTGTGTGTCCGTTGGTTGGTGTGGTGTGTGTGCGTTTGGTGCTGGTGTGTGTCCGTTGGTGGCTGGTGGTGTGTGTCCGTTGGTGGTGGCTGGTGTGTGTGTCCGTTGGTGGCTGGTGTGTGTCCCGTTGGTGGTCCTGGTGGTGGTGTCCGTTGGTGGCTGGTGTGTGTCCGTTTGGTGGCTGGTGTGTGTCCGTTTGTGACTGTGTGTGTTGGTGTGTTGTGTGTCCGTTGGTGCTGGTGTGTGTCCCGTTGGTGGACTGGTGTGTGTCCGTGGTGACGTTGGTGGCTGTGTGTGTCCGTTGGTGGCTGTGTGTTGTGTCCTTTGGTGACTGGTGTGGGTGTCCGTTGGTGACTGGTGTGTGTCCGTTGTGGCTGGTGTGTGTCCTTGGTGTGCTGGTGTGTGGTCCGTGGTGATGTGTGTTGCGTGGTGTGTGTTGTGGTGGTGGACTGGTGTGTGTGGTGACTGGTGTGTGTACGTTGGTGACTGGTGCGTGTGCGTTGGTGACTGTGTGTGTGCGTGTGCGTGGTGGTGACTGGTGTGTGTCCGTGTGGTGGTGGCTGGTGTGTGTGCGTTGGTGGCTGGTGTGTGTCCGTTGGTGACTGGTGTGTGTGCGTTGGTGGCTGGTGTGTGTCCGTTGGTGGCTGGTGTGTGTGCGTTGGTGACTGGTGTGTGTCCTTTGGTGACTGGTGGTGTGTCCGTTGGTGGCTGGTGTGTGTGACGTTGGTGCTGGTGGTGTGTCCTTTGGTGGCTGGTGTGTGTCCGTTAGTGACTGGTGTGTGTGGTTGGTGGCTGTGTGTGTGCGTTGGTGGTGACTGGTGTGTGTCCGTTGGTTGGTGGCTGGTGTGTGTGTCCGTTGGTGGCTGGTGTGTGTGTGGCCGTTGGTTGGGTGGCTGGGTGTGTGTCCGTTGGTGGCTGGTGTGTGTGGTGGTGTGGTGGCTGGTGGTGTGTGTGTCCGTTGGTGACTGGTGTGTGTCCGTTGGTGGCTGGTGTGTGTGCGTTGGTGACTGGTGTGTGTCCGTTGGTGGCTGGTGTGTGTCCGTTGGTGGCTGGTGTGTGTCCGTTGGTGGCTGGTGTGTCCGTGTGTGTGTGGTGTGGCTGGTGTGTGTCCGTGGTGGTGGTGTGTGTGTGTTGGCTGGGTGTGTCCGTTGGTGGCTGGTGTGTGTCCGTTTGGTGACTGTGTGTGTCCGTTGGTGGCTGGTGTGTGTCCGTTGTGGCTGGTGTGTGTCCGTTGGTGACTGTGTGTGTCCTTTGGTGACTGTGTGTGTGTTGTGGGGTTGGTGTGGTGTCCGTTGGTGGCTGGTGTGTGTCCCGTTGGTGACTGGTGTGTGTCCGTTGGTGACTGGTGTGTGTCCGTTGGTGGCTGGTGTGTGTCCGTTGGTGACTGGTGTGTGTCCGTTGGTGACTGGTGTGTGTCCGTTGGTGGCTGGTGTGTATCCGTTGGTGGCTGGTGTGTGTCCGTTGGTGACTGGTGTGTGTGCGTTGGTGACTGGTGTGTGTCCGTTGGTGGCTGGTGTGTGTGCGTTGGTGGCTGGTGTGTGTCCGTTGGTGACTGGTGTGTGTGCGTTGGTGACTGGTGTGTGTCCGTTGGTGGCTGGTGTGTATCCGTTGGTGGCTGGTGTGTATCCGTTGGTGACTGGTGTGTGTGCGTTGGTGGCTGGTGTGTGTCCGTTGGTGGCTGGTGTGTATCCGTTGGTGGCTGGTGTGTGTCCGTTGGTGGCTGGTGTGTGTCCGTTGGTGGCTGGTGTGTGTCCTTTGGTGACTGGTGTGTGTCCGTTGGTGGCTGGTGTGTGTCCGTTGGTGACTGGTGTGTGTGCGTTGGTGACTGGTGTGTGTCCGTTGGTGGCTGGTGTGTTGCGTTGGTGGCGGTGGTGTGCGTTGTGTGGTGTGTGCGTTGGTGCTGTGTGTGTCCGTTGGTGACTGGTGTGTGTCCCGTTGGTGGCTGGTGTGTATCCGTTGGTGGCTGGTGTGTATCCGTTGGTGGCTGGTGTGTATCCGTTGGTGGCTGGTGTGTATCCGTTGGTGACTGGTGTGTGTGCGTTGGTGGCTGGTGTGTGTCCGTTGGTGGCTGGTGTGTATCCGTTGGTGACTGGTGTGTATCCGTTGGTGGCTGGTGTGTGTCCGTTGGTGACTGGTGTGTGTCCGTTGGTGGCTGGTGTGTGTCCGTTGGTGACTGGTGTGTGTCCTTTGGTGACTGGTGTGTGTGCGTTGGTGGCTGGTGTGTGTCCTTTGGTGACTGGTGTGTGTCCTTTGGTGACTGGTGTGTGTGCGTTGGTGACTGGTGTGTGTCCTTTGGTGACTGGTGTGTGTCCGTTGGTGGCTGGTGTGTGTCCTTTGGTGACTGGTGTGTGTCCGTTGGTGGCTGGTGTGTGTGCGTTGGTGGCTGGTGTGTATCCGTTGGTGGCTGGTGTGTGTCCGTTGGTGGCTGGTGTGTGTCCGTTGGTGACTGGTGTGTGTCAGTTGGTGGCTGGTGTGTGTCCGTTGGTGACTGGTGTGTGTCCTTTGTGTCTGTGTGGTGTCCGTGGTGGTGTGTGTCCGTTGGTGGCTGGTGTGTGTGTGTTTGGTGACTGGTGTGTGTCCGTTGGTGACTGGTGTGTATCCATTGGTGGCTGTGTGTGTGTGCGTTGGTGGCTGGTGTTGTGTGCGTTGGTGTGTGTGTGTTGGTGACTGGGTTGTGTGTGGTGTGGTGTGTGTGCGTTGGTGACTGGTGTGTGTCCGTTGGTGGCTGGTGTGTATCCGTTGGTGGCTGGTGTGTTCCGTTGGTGTGTCCTGGTGTGTGTCCGTTGGTGGCTGGTGTGTGTCCGGTGGTGCTGGTGTGTCCGTTGGTGGCTGGTGTGTGTGTTGGTGGTGTGGTGGTTGTGTCCGTTGGTGGCTGGTGTGTGTCCGTTTGGTGGCTGGTGTGTGTCCGTTGGGTGACTGGTGTGTGTCCGTTGGTGGCTGGTGTGTCCGTTGGTGGCTGGTGTGTGTCCGTTGGTGGCTGGTGTGTGTCCATTGGTGGCTGGTGTGTATCTATTGGTGACTGGTGTGTATCCGTTGGTGGCTGGTGTGTCTCCTTTGGTTACTGGTGTGTGTCCGTTGGTGGCTGGTGTGTGTCCGTTGGTGGCTGGTGTGTGTCCGTTGGTGACTGGTGTGTGTCCGTTGGTGTGCTGGTGTGTGTCCTTTGGTGACTGGTGTGTGTCCGTTGGTGGTCCTGGTGTGTGTCCGTGGTGGTGGCTGGGTGTGTCGTTGTCCGTTGGTGACTGGTGTGTGTGTGCGTTGTGGCTGGTGTGTGTCCGTTGGTGGCTGGTGTGTGTATCCGTTGGTGGCTGGTGTGTGGTCCGTTTGTGCTGGTGTGTGTCCGTTGGTGACTGGTGTGTGTCCGTTGGTGGCTGGTGTGTGTCCGTTGGTGGTCTGGTGTGTGTCCTTGGTGGTGGTCCTGGTGTGGTGTGTCCGTTGGTGGCTGGTGTGTGTCCGTTTGGTGACTGGTGTGTGTCCGTTGGTGACTGGTGTGTGTGTGTTGGTGGTTGGTGTGTATCCGTTGGTGGCTGGTGTGTGTCCGTTGGTGGCTGTGTGTGTCCGTTGTGACTGGTGTGGTGTGTGTTGGTGACTGGTGTGTGTGTCCGTTGGTGGCTGTGTGTGTGTGGTGTGGTGGTGTGGTGTCCGGTGACTGGTGTGTGTGCGTTGGTGACTGGTGGTGTGTGTCCGTTGGGTGGCGTTGGTGTGTGTGTCCGTTGGTGGCTGGTGTGTATCCGTTGGTGACTGTGTGTGGTGGCGTTGGTGGCTGGTGTGTGTCCCGTTGGTGGTGTTGCCGGTGGCTGGTGTGTGTCCGTTGGTGGCTGGTGTGTGTCCGTTGGTGCTGGTGTGTGTCCTTGGTGACTGGTGTGTGTGTGTGGTGTTGGTGGTGTGTGTCCGTTGGTGACTGGTGTGTGTGCGTTGGTGACTGGTGGTGTGTGTGGCTGGTGTTTGGTGGCTGGTGTGTGTGCGTTGGTGGCTGGTGTGGTCGTTGGTGACTGGTGTGGTGTGTGTCCGTTGGTGGACTGGTGTGTGTCCGTTGGTGGCTGGTGTGTATCCGTTTGGTGGCTGGTGTGTGTTGGTGGTGTGTGTCCGTTGGTGACTGTGTGTATCCGTGGTGGTCCTGGTGTGTGTTGGTGTGTGGTGTTTGGTGGTGTGTGTGCTGGTGTGTGTGTTTGGTGGGGTTGTGTGGTGTGATCCGTTGGTGGTGGTGTGTCCCGTTGGTTGCTGGTGTGTGTCCGTTGGGCTGTGTGGTCCTTTGGTGACTGTGTGTGTCCGTTGGTGGCTGGTGTGTGTCCTTTGGTGACTGGTGTGTGTCCTTTGGTGACTGGTGTGTGTGCGTTGGTGACTGGTGTGTGTTGGTGGCGTCCTTTGGTGACTGTGTGTGGTGGTGCCTTGGTGACTGGTGTGTGTCCGTTGGTGGCTGGTGTGTGTCCGTTGGTGGACTGGTGTGGTCCGTTGGTGGCTGGTGTGTTTGGTGGTGGTGGTGTGTCCCGTTGGTGGCTGGTGTGTGTCCGTTGGTGGCTGGTGTGTGTCCGTTGTGACTGTGTGTGTCCTTTGGTGGCTGGTGTTTGTCCGTTGGTGCTGGTGTGTGGTGCGTTGGTGCGTTGGTGTGTGTGTCCGTTGGTGGCTGGTGTGTGTGCGTTGGTGGCTGGTGGTGTGTCCGTTGGTGACTGGTGTGTGTGCGTTGGTTGACTGGTGTGTCCGTTGGTGTTGGTGGGATGGTGTGTATCCGTTGGTGGGCTGTGGTGGTGTCCTTTGGTGTGGTGGTGTGGTATCCGTTTGTGTGGCTGGTGTGTGTCCCGTGGCTGGTGTGCTGGTGTGTGTATGGTGCTGGTGTGTCCTGGTGTGTGTCCGTTTGTGTGTGTGCTGGTGGTGTGTCCGTTGGTGATGGTGTGTGTTGGTGGCCCGTTGGTGGCTGGTGTGTGTCCGTTGGTGCTGGTGTGTGTCCGTTGGTGGCTGGTGGTGGTGTCCCGTGGACTGGTGTGTCCGTTTGGTGACTGGTGTGTGTCCGTTGGTGGCTGGTGTGTGGTCCTTTGGTGACCCCGTGTGGTGGTGGGTGGTGTGTGTTGGTGGTGTGGTGTCCGTTGTGACTGGTGTGTGTGTGTTGGTGGATGGGTTTGTGCGTTGGTGGTGGTGTGTGTGGTTGGTGTGTCCTGGTGGGGCTGGTGTGTGTCCGTTGGTGACTGGTGGTGTGTCCGTTGTGGCTGGTGTGTGTCCGTTGGTGACTGGTGTGTCCGTTGGTGCTGGTGTGTGTCCGTTGGTGACTGGTGTGTGTCCGTTGGTGACTGGTGTGTGTGTGGTGCTGTGTGTTGTGCTGGTTTTGTGGGGTGTGTGTCCGTTGGTGCTGGTTTGGTGTGTGTGCGTTGGTGACTGGTGTGTGTCCGTTGGTGGCTGGTGTGTGGTCCGTTTGGCTGGTGTGTGTCCGTTGGTGGTTGGTGTGTGTGCGTTGGTGACTGGTGTGTCCGTTTGTGGCTGTGTGTATGCGTTGGTGGCTGGTGTGTGTCCGTTGGAGACTGGGTGTCCGTTGGTGCGTTGGTGACTGGTGTGTGTCCGTTGGTGGCTGGTGGTGTATCCGTTGGTGACTGGTGTGTGTCCTTTGGTGACTGGTGTGTGTCGTTGGTGGCTGGTGTGTGTCCGTTGTTTGGTGTGGTGTGTGTGGTGGTGTTGTTCCGTTGTGACTGGTGTGTGTGCCGTGTGGCTGGTTGTGTGTGCGTTGGTGGCTGGTGTGTGTCGTTGGTGGCTGGTGTGTGTCCGTTGGGTGGTGTGTGTCCGTTGGTGGCTAGTGTGTATCCGAGTGGTGTGTTGGTGGGGTGTGTTGTCGTTGGTGACTGGTGTGTAGTGTGGCTGGTGTGTGTCCGTTGGTGACTGGTGTGTGGTGCTTGGTGGCTGGTGGTTGTTCCGTTGGTGGTGGGGTGTGTGCGGTGGCTGGTGTGGTCCGTTGGTGACTGGTGTGTGTGCGTTGGTGCTGGTGTGTGTCCTTGGTGGCTGGTGTGTGTCCGTGTGTGTGGCGTGTCCGTTGGTGGCTGGTGTGTGTCCGTTTGGTGGCTGGTGTGTGTCCGTTGGTGCGTGTGTGTCCGTTGGTGTGTGGTTGGTGGTGTGTGCGTTGGTGACTGGTGTGTGTGCGTTGTGACTGGTGGTGTGTCCTTGGTGTGTGCTGGTTGGTGTGGTGTGACGTTGGTGTGTGTCCGTTGGTGGGTCCTGGTGGGTGGTGTGCGTTGGTGGTGGGGCTGGTGGTGGTGTGTGTCTTTGGTGGCTTGGTGTGGTGGTGGTGTGTTGGTGACTGTGTGGTTGTGTGTGTGCGTGGTGACTGGTGTGTGTCCGTTGGTGGTGTGTGTGTCCGTTGGTGGCTGGTGTGTGTGTTGGGTTGGTGGTGTGTGTCCGTTGGTGGGGTGTGTGTCCGTTGGTGACTGGTGTGTGTGCGTTGGTGACTGGGTGTGTGTGGTCCGTGGTGGTGTGCTGGTGTGTGTCCGTTGGTGGTGGTGTGTGTTGTTGTGTGTGTGCGTTGGTGGCTGGTGTGTGTGTGTCTGGTGGCTGTGTGTGCGTTGGTGGTGGTGGTGCGTTGGTGACTGGTGTGCCGTTGGTGGCTGGTGTGTGTCCGTTGGTGGCTGGTGTGATCCGTGGTGTGGGTGGTATCCGTTGGTGGCTGGTGTGTTGTGCCGTGTGTGCTGGTGGTGTGTGTGTTGGTGGCTGGTGTGTGTTGGTGGCTGGTGTGTGGTGCCTGGTCCGTTTGTGGACTGGTGTGTGTGTCCTTGGTGCTGGTGTGTTGTGGTGCGTTGGTGGGGTGGTGTGTGTTTGGTGACTGGTGTGTGTCCTTTGGTGGCTGGTGTGTGTCCGTTGGTGACTGGTGTGTGTCCTTTGTGCTGTGTGTGCGTTGGTGACTGTGTGTGTCCTGGACTGGTGTGTGTCCGTTGGTGGCTGGGTGTGTCCTTTGGTGACTGGTGTGTGTCCGTTGGTGACTGGTGTGTATGCGTTGGTGGCTGTGTGGTGTGTGTGTGTTGTGTGTGTGTGTTGTGACGTGTGGTGTGGTGGTGTGTGGTGGTTGTGGTGAGTTGGTGGTGTGTGGTGTGGTGGTGGTGACTGGTGTGTGTGTGCGTTGGTGGCTGTGTGTGTGCGTTGGTGACTGGTGTGTGTCCGTTGGTGACTGGTGTGTGTCCGTTGGTGGCTGTCGTTGGTGTCCGTGGTGTCCGTGGTGGTGTGTGTCCGTTGGTGACTGTGTGTGTGCGTTGGTGGGCTGGTGTGTGTCCGTTGGTGGCTTGGTGTGTGTCCGTGGTGACGTGTGTGTGGTTGTGGTGTGTGCGTTGGTGACTGGTGTGTGTGTGCGTTGGTAGCTGGTGTGTGTCCGTTGGTGGCTGGTGTGTATCCGTTGGTGACTGGTGTGTGTCCTTTGGTGACTGGTGTGTGTGTTGGTGGCTGTGTGTGTCCGTTGGGGCTGGTGTGTGTTGGTGACTGGTGTGTGTCCGTGTGGTGTGTCCACTGGTTGGTGGTGACTGGTGTGTATCCGTTGGTGACTGGTGTGTGTGTGTGCTGGTGTGTGTCCGTTGGTGACTGGTGTGTGTCCCGTTGGTGGATGGTGTGTGTCCGTGGTTGGTGGCTGGTGGTGGTGGCGTGTGGGGTGGTGTGTGTCCGTGGTGGTGGCTGGGTGTTGTGTGGTGGTGTGGTGTTGGTGTGGTCCGTTGGTGTGTGGGGTGTGTCCGTTGGTGGGGTGTGTGTGTGGTGTGTGTCGTTGGTTGGGGTGTGTGTTGGTGACTGGTGTGTGTCCGTTTGGTGCTGGTTGTGTGCGTTGGTGACTGGTGTGTGTGTCCGTTGGTGGCTGGTGTGTGTCCCGTTGGTGACTGGTGTGTGTCCGTTGTGGCTGGTGTTGGTCCGTTGGTTGGTGTGCTGGTGTGTGTCCGTTGGTGTGTCCTGGCTGGTGGTGTCCGTTGGTGGCTGTGTGTGGGTGATTGTTGGTGACTGGTGTGTGTTGGTGACTGGGTGTGTGTCCTGGTTGGTGGCTGGTGTGTGTCCGTTGGTAGCTGGTGTGTATCTGTTGGTGACTGGTGTGTGTCCTTTGGTGACTGGTGTGTATCCGTTGGTGGCTGGTGTGTGTCCGTTGGTGGCTGGTGTGTATCCGTTGGTGGCTGGTGTGTGTCCGTTGGTAGCTGGTGTGTATCTGTTGGTGACTGGTGTGTGTCCTTTGGTGACTGGTGTGTGGTGGGAGTGATGCTACCACTGTTGGGATGTGTGGGGTGACCATGACTTGTTATATAGCATGCATCTTACAGAACATTATATATTGGCTTAGATATTAAAGTATACATATTCACATATAAGTGTTTATATGCTTGCTTGTCTTTATTGGAACCTGCGCATATTTATTATTAATTCATAATCTAATAAGATGACAATGTACCTGTAACTAGTCTACATCATTCCAACATAGCAATCATAACCAGATGCCAGTCTTTACTGACTTATTCATATTGTGTTTTTTTATATATATATATATTTTTTGTTTGTATTTTGCGCAGCCCCAAATTATATAACAAAGGTACACACACACACACACACACAATATATATATTATATATATATATATATATATATATATATATATATATATATATATATATATATATACACAATTTGTAATCGCATGAATTCCCTGATTAATCACGATTAATCACATTGTCCATCCTTCCATTAACTCCCGCTTGATCAGAATCACATTGTGACGTGTTAATATCGCGTTAACTCATTAATTTATTAACGCCAACATTTATTTTATCCCACGTTAACGCATATTGCTCACATGCTTTCACATGCAGAAAATCTAAAACAGACATGGAGAGCGGTAAAAATCACTGTACTTTACAGTTTGGGTAGTAAATCAGGTAGCAATATTAACGATTCTGTCTAAAAAAATCTTTCAAACCCCTTTGTTCAAGATGATCGCGTCATTCCTCCATTTATAATCAGATCTGCTCCATGTGTTCACTGTCCTGCTGTTCTCTAGCTGGTTACTGCAGTGCAGCTCCATCTAGTGGCACAGATGTGTAAAGACAACAGAAAGTCTCATCCTCGTCCATATTAAAGTTACAGAACTTTAACATGAACATTTTCATTTTAAAGTTCTTCCAGACGGAGGATTTGACAGAAACAAGGTTATTTGCAACAACTGCCAAGTTGAACTCCCCGTTAAAAGTTTCTGCTGCTACCTCAGAAATTACCTGTTTTAATGTTCTGATTGTGGCCTCTAGATTGTCAGGATTTTGTTGGTAAACTTTTTTTTTTTATTTTTCATAAAAAAAACTGGGTGACATTAATGCCCTGGCAGAGGCAATAAGCTTTATTTTATTTTACATTTTTTAAGATGAGATTTACACTAAATATGTGTTACTGACAAGTGCTGATGTTAAAAGTGTTTGAACAACAAGTGTTATGGCACTTTAGTTCATATGGCAGCAGAACATTTAAATAAAAGTGACCATTACACTACTTTTGAATTCATTATTTGATTTTGTGTATACAATGCAATTAATCGTGATTAATCAGGGAAATCATGCGATTAATCACGATTAAAATTTTTAATCGTTGCCCATATATATACGCAAGTCCTCTCTTTTTTGAAAATTCCATTTTACTTCTTGTTTCTTCTTATATAATTTAATCAAGTATGGAATTGCAGAATAAATCAAAACAATGCAATTTGTGTTACATAAGTAAAACCAGATGAGAGTTTTTCCCTTTCGCAGGAGTTTGGTAAAACAATACTTTCGTTGCCTTTGTGCCATAAATGTACCTGAAGAAGCTGCTGGTGTGCTGAGGGGCGACTGATCCAGACACGTCGTCCTGACTCAGAGTGAGTGATGCCTGATCCAACAGTCCAGAACCATCTGTAGAAGAAGAAGCATGAGCAAACTTTCCCTGATTTATCTGAGATGTTTCTCCATCACTGTCTCCATGTTCACATGAGGAGGAAAAGGCTTGGATGGGGTTCTGAGATTGCCTGGATTTATAACGTATGTTGTGAATCTTTTTCTGAAAATTTAGAATAGTTGACTTTTGAAGTCTGAAGTTTGAAGTCTTAAATGAGTGAGCCATGTATGCCAGCACCCTTGTTTTTGCAAGATTCCCCGTAACCCACCTACCACAGCAGTACTACTGCTTCTGTGATTTTTCTTTCTTTCTCTAACCTCTGAAACAGGAGAACTGGTATTGTGCCTCACTAGTTGCAGTGTACGTTTCTCTTTTTATCTCATTAATGTTCCACAAATCTGTATTTTTCATGTCTGCAAAGTCAGCGGTCACTGAGTAACCTTGGCCCTCGTCTGGATTTTGATTTTTGTGTGATGTTCAAATTCTTGTCTCTGACAGAGTTTCATCTTTGGTTTCCGTTTCTTCCAGCACTGAAAGAGAAGCAGAAAATTTAAACTCCACTTTGCTTTGAGGCTATTAACCTCCCACTCACCCATGTTGCTGATACAAGATATCAGGTGAATGATGCTACTGGACATTGTTCATCTGCTGAGAATAAAATAGAAACTGTGTGCTGTAAAAGTGAGTTACAGTGAGTTGTGGAAAAGTCCACCTTTACTTTTGTTGTTTTATCAAAGTTTTAATTCTCATCAGGATTGCTCCTTTTTGTTTGATGGGTGTTACAAACCCTAATGGATCATAAAGTCCAGCAGTTTGACTCAGCAATTCCCTCCTACTCAGTGGATCTGGGGTGCTAGATCTCACTTCTTCTTTGAGAAGATCTTTGCCTATTCTCATCTTCTTTTTCCTTTGGAAAAGTTGATTGAGGCCATGAGGTAGAGTTGGTCTTCTTCTACTTGATAGCCAACACCAAGGGCTTTGTTGTCTTCTTCCCTCATTTGATTTGGAAGAATGATAGTTTTGCCTTGGAGTGCATTCCTCTCACTTATCAGGTTTTCCTTCAGAGCCTTTTGCCTCCCACTTTGGCCTGACCGGACCCATGGTTTCAGAAAGAAGCCTCCAGCCTTCAAGATTTCCTCCACCGCTTTGGTGATTTCATCCAGTCTATCACGGCTGTCACAGGAGGTGAGAATGTCGTCCACATAGCTATCCTCTTCAAGAACCCTGCACTCTTCTTTTAGGTGATTAAAGCAGGGCAGCTTTGCAGTCTCACGCATTGCTATCTGGGCGATACATCCTGCTGGCTTATCCCCCATATTGACACGAGTGATGGCATACTCCTGTATTTCTTCTTCAGACCGATCTCTCCAAAGGAATCTGTGCAAATGTAGCTCACGGTCCTCCAGCCACACTGAATTATACATTTTCTTTATATCCCCAAGGGCTGCATGAACACCTCGTCTAAACCTCAATAGGACAGCTCTAATTGGGTTCAGAACATCTGGGCCTTTTAGCAGAATATCATTCATACTTAATCCCTTAAACTTCTGACTGCTGTTCCACACCAACCGTACTGGAGTTGTCACAGAATGAGGATTTGGCGCCATCAGATGACTAACATACCATATAGGTCCTTGCCAGTTGCCCCTGAGTTTCTCAGTGAGTTTCACGGCTGCACCTCGCTCAATCATTTCATGGACCTGCGCTGTATATGCAGCTTTCCATTCTGGTTCCCTCTCCAGCTGTCTTTCAGTCCGTAAGAATGTGGCTTCCACTGCACTCCTATTATTTGGGAGGGAGGAAGGATCCTCTGTCCATGGATACTTTGCATCCCAATGTGGAGATTTTACATGGGCATCTTCCTTGACGTATGTCAATCCTCCCTTTATGACTTCAAGCTCTCTTTCCTCTGCCAGAGTCATTTCTTTCCCCCCAGGCTGGCAATTCCCACACCGGCATCCACCACACCTTGGCTCGCAGGCTGCCCCAATACTGTCCCACCTCCACCAATCCAGAAACTCACGATTGGTAGAAGTTGTCCATTTTGCATCTATCATGCCCTTTTGTTGGGGCATGAATATTTCTTCATATTTGACGGCAGCTGCTCTCATGGAACGGGCAAAGTGTGTCTTTGATTCATGTGTCACCATCTCAACATCCTCAAACAAATCTGGGTGTGCACCGCCCACAGTTTTCCCCAATGGACTATCCCATAGGACCAGATCACCAACAACTCGAACTCTTTGGGGAGCAAGTCTTCCCTCCCGGTGGCTAATGAGAAGCTCAACATCCTTTGGCCTCTTCAAATCCTTCAAATCGACCTCTGGGAAGAACTTGATTAACCTTTCAGGTTCAACAGCTCTGTGTACTCTGGCAATGTTGTCTAGTCCATAGCAGATAAGTTCATGAGCCACCTCTTTGCCTTCATTGGTTCTAATTCTGATTTTGAGAAGATATCTTCTTGTGTCTTCCTTCAAAGTCATTCCGCCCACACCATGCACAACTAAGGTCACCTTTTCACCTCGCAACCTCAAACGTTTAGCCGCACTGTGGGTGATATAATTTGTGTCAGAAGCAAGGTCAATCAGAGTCCCGACCTTCTGACCTGCGTTAGCTGTTATCTCCATCAACATCATAATGACTGGAAGCTCACAGGGTTCATTCGTCTTTGGGAAATGATTTTCCTTAATGGCTATTTTTTCCACATTATTGGTGAAAGCTTTCTTGCATCTCTCTGCCAATTCAGGGGATAGCTCTGACAAGAATTCCTCTTGTTCGTCTGTTAGATTGTTCACCATATTTTCCTCTCTCTCCTTCTTAAAGGATCCTTTTGGACAAAGCAGATAGTGGTGACTGGAGCTGTCTCCATCTTTACAGTGTTTATTCCTGCATAAGAAGGTGTCTCTGCAGTAGCCGCTCTCATGATGGTAGCCAAGACATTGCCTGCAAGCACCCAGTTTCTTTACAACAGCATTCTTTTCATGGGAGTTCAATCCCCTAAACTTCTTGCAGAAGAATAATTTTCCAGTATGCTTTTCTTCACTGCACACGGGACACACATCTGGCACTTTCTTTGTAGCTTTTGAAGAGGCATATTTTTTCTCATATTTCTTTGGTTGATGACAGTCTGCTTTCTCTGACCTCTCAACTAGGGTCAACTGCTCAAGCCTCTCAAGAACTTCCTCTTGGTTTTTCAGGAATTTCAGCAGTGCATCAAAGTGGTTCTCTGGCTTGACATCATTACTCGGTTCAACCATGAAGATTAGCCAGTCCCTCTTCACGAAAACAGGCAATTTGCTCTCTATTGCTCTGATCACCAAAGGGTTCTTGATTGCATCAGAGTTTCCTAGTTCCGTGAGGTCTGCCAGGGCTTTCTCCACAAACTGTATCAGGTCAATAACTTTCCTTGGCTGATTGCCTTTTACTGGAGGTATTTTCTCAAGTTCTTCTAGGATCTCTAATGTAATGGTTGCCTTATTTCCATATCTGTTCTCCAAGACTCTGAATATCTCTGCAGCAGTGCTGTATGTTGAGAGTCTAAGGTCCCTCTTTATCTTGTCATCAATACTATTTAAAAGTTGGATTTTCTTGATCTCAGATGAACCAGATGGCTCTCCTTGACTCTGAAGACTCTCCCAATCCTTCCTCCACCTGTAGTAATTCCGTTTTTTCACCACTGAAAGTGGGAAGAGCAGTCGGTTTAATTCTCACAAGAGGTGCAGGTATTAAAGGTGCTGGAGCAATCCCAGGTGACACAATTGGGGGCCGCATATCCTCTGCAACCCTCCGTGCAGTGACAAAAGCAGCTTTCCTTAGTTCCAATGTGCTATTAACTGCTTTCACATTTTTAATCCTGCCATCAACGTCTGCTCTTACTTCAATGGGGATCCATTTTTCCCAGGTTGACATCAGCCTAGTTGCACTCTGAATTCTCTTTTCGAGGAGTGTTAAATGAAATTCAAAAGCATCCAGTTGTGAACTCTCAACAGGTAGATTTTCTGCCATGTTAGCACTTTTCTCCGCCTCTGTGATTGCAGTAGTGAGGTCAGATTGACCATATCTTGACCACAGGTTGCTTTGGACAATGTCTCTCAGTTCCTCAAACTTTGCTTCAACCTCAGCAGCGGTCTTATCAATGTCACACTCCAGTGCTTCTTGAACTGCTCACTGCTTCACCTTCTTCCTCTTCTTTTGTCCCCTCAGCCAGCAGACCAGTCCTATAGTCATCATTAGCCTCAAGAACCTTCTTGAAACATTTAGAGAGCTTGCTGAATTCTTCCCTCAGCTCCGCTTCAACCATACTGCTTGCACTTTTGCTGAGGAAGTTTGCTTGCCTGGTGAAACTGCTCTTTGCTGTGGTCCTATCTCTTTTGAGCTGTTTAATTGTCTTCCCCAATGCATCTTCTGCCATTTTGGGCTCTTTATCCTCAGTGTCCACAGCCTTTTTCTTTGGATGTTGGAAGCCTTTTATACTCCGGCCCACGCTGCACCCTCTGGTTATCAACTGTCGAGTTATTTAAACTTCAGTGACTACTGTAACTCGAACCAGTATTGAAGTACCAGAAGACGCCGGTCAACTCCACTTATTCCCACTTTATTTGTTCATAACAAAAATGGTTAGCAGGTTGATAACCTGAAAGAACGATAACACAAACAGAATGTTAGCTTTGCAGAAACAAATCAAACAAACATTTGCAAATCAGTTCTTCCTTTAACCTGAGACTATCTTCAGTTAAAAACTCAATTGCAATCAGCATCTTAATTTAATCATACATACCAGTAGCATCCTGGTACCTCAAAAACCACTAAAGTGACTCCTATGCAGGTCTCTTGGCAGGAACATGCTGCTGACAAACAAACAGAGTCACACCTGGTCTCCTGATGCTTATCAAGACTACCTCCTCTGTCTCTCCTCCCTCCTTCCACTCTGTCTCCTCCCACTCATGGTGAACTGCCCTGATCTGACTGCAGAATACATGTGGAAGCACAAAGAAGAAAACCTGGAAGAGAGAAACTAGAAACAAAATACATTAAGATGACTAAACTGAGCATGTTTAAGTTCACTTGTCTTGACAATGATATTTGCTTGTTGGTCATGCTCTGGGTCTCTGTAAAGCGCCTAGAGACAATTTGCATTATAACAGACACTATACAAATAAAATTGAATTGAACTGGACTGAATTGTAAATTCTCAGTTTTGATACACATTTTGTAATTGTGCATCATGTGATTTCAGTTCCACACCTTCATTCTGAAACCAAAAGTGGAATCTCTACAGCTCCAGTGTGTCCCCTTGAAATAGTTAAACCCCTGGAAGTCAGAGCGAAATCAATCAGTCTGTTCATTTTCTATCAACATTTCATCCTGTACAGGGTCACAGTGGGCAGGAGCCTCTCCCAGCTGTCATCCTGGACCGATCACTGGTTCATCACAAGGTTCGTTGCAAGCCCAGTTTGAGATTTGAGGTTGGTCATTATATTTCTTAAAACAACACTGATAGAGAATGTTTTCCTTCCACTCATACGTTTGATACGTCTTAATTCTCCGACGCACTTATCGAGCCATGTTTCTGGAGTCAGAATATTGGAGTAAGTGGAAACATTCAGTGACCACAGTGAGAAGCAAAGGAGGCCTGAGGCCAGTCCAGAGAGCAAACAAGTTCAATACAAGTCCTATTAAGGACAGTCTAATTAGACCCAATTCATTATTGCTCATTTATAAACCAAATATATCTATTCACATGAGGTCAAATCCTAGAAATATCTTCACTTTATTCCCCTGTCCTGAGCATTGGCGGTTGGCAGCAGTGAAAAGGAAACACTCCTTTTCACAAGGTGACACCTCCTGCACAATGAAGCTCATGCAAGACGGCCTTCTGACTTGACAGGTCGGGTGGAGTTAGAGGTCAGAAAAGATAGACATACACATACATAAGACATTAAGCCAGAAATGCATGTTATGAGAAAGAAAAAAAGAAAAGCACAAGGTGAAAGTATTTACATGCATGGCGATCGGAGGGAGGAGAGTGAAGAAAGCTCCCAGTGCCTCATGGGAGGACCCCAGCAGTCCAGCTCTATCGCAGCATCATTAAGGGGATGTCTCAGCCAGTAGAACTTCTATTTTTTTTAATGGAAACTTTATATTTTTGAGTATCACCTACACACTAATAGAAATATTTACTGTGCTATCATGTAATTTGATTATGCGCTTTCATTAAATGAAAGAATGAAATGCGATTCCTCCTGTACTAGCAGTGTATGAAACATAAATAATAGAAAAATATAATAGACAATATAAGACAAGTTTACACACTGCACTATGCTCACATAATGTTACTTGAAATATTCAAGCAGCACGGTGGTACACAGGGGTCAAATGAGGCACAGCCTGCATAATAAAAAAAAAAACTTAGTTGAGTATTTGAGAAAATTAGGAACTATATAGATTTGTGTGTGGTCTAAAGAAAGAAAGAGATCAGATACATTTGCATCAAATGCACAGATATACCAAACTAAGGAATGTAAGAAGAGTTCCTCCACAGCAGCACAGTTTGTTGGATTCTGTCTGGCTAAACTGCCATTTACAGGTCAGTCATAGACATTTACATTTACGTACACAGGAAATACATGTGGCTTAGTCACTCACTTCTCTCTTAAAGGAATATTCTGGAGAATTCACTGCTTAGCTAGAACTGTCATGCTGATCCATTTTTACAGAAGCAGTGGGCATTTTGTCTGTTACTGGTCTATTGGCAGTAGAATCAGAAATTTGGGAGTCGATACCTGGTAAGAAAAAAAAACAAAAAAAACAAATTTTATTCACATTTTGTCCACATGTAAAGGGACCCTGTCTGCGGAGAACCTATCCACACTGTCATGTTTTTGAGCTTTGTCAGAGGATTAATATAGCTTGTACCTGGATGCGTGACGTCAGTGAATTCTATGACTCAACGCCGCCTTTTTATTGGTCCAGCTTCCCAGTACAGCCCCAGATCTTCATTCACTCTACTGCAGTCACGTGTTCAAAGAGTCCCAAGATTAGTCATCAGAAACAGACGGACATCACTAGAGAGTAACAACCAAACTACAACAGAAGGCAAAAGGAATTTTAAAAAAAGCAGAAGCACATGAAAATGCTGAATGATGTGTCTAAATCTCCTCATGTGGGACAATGGTGGAATCAACCAGTACAGACTGCTGAAAAAGATTATACACAGGATCTAAAGGTCTTACATGATGTGTTGTACCCTGACCTCTTCAATTATATTTTAATGACAAGAGTGCCTAAACTTTGGAGGAACTGAAGACCTACAAGTCTCTGGAAGCTTACGATCAGATGTGTGCTACGTTTGGTCAGCAGGACATGTTGCGGCTGCAGGGAAGTTTTGCTGAAATTAATTTCATGATCTGAGAATGCAGATTGTTTATAAATGAGCCCAAAATGTTTCTTCGGTACACTTAGGCTGGACCTAGATGTTGCATTGAGTCCAGGGTCCCTCTCATCCATAATATCAGTATAAATGAGTGATGCTGATCCCTGGTAGTCATGGTAATATTACCAACATTGATCTTCAAGTTTCTGAATGGGATCCTTTTACTTTCAAATGTTGGTCGCCATTTTCCATTTAAAAAAAATGTATGCATGTGGGATTTTAGTTACTTTAATAGTGATTTCAACTTCAAAAATCTCAATTTAGTGCAGGATTTAAGTAACACTCACACTACACACTGCTGCTCGTAGTGTTTGTGATAAAATCACTTGACCTGCAGAATAGTGGAAGGCTTGTTGCTATTTGCTACTTGTCCTTCAGGACAACTTGGACAGATATACTGCAAATGTATATTCAATTCTAACACAAAACCTTTTTGATTCACATAGTTTTTCTGCATCAAACTATGGAGAGTTATATTAATGTAAGTGATACAGATGGTTCAAGAACTCCTTTTACAGAGACAGGATGGTTAAAGTTTTTACATCACTATGGAAAGATTGAGAAACAGAGTTGAAAATCTTAATATTAAACCCCAAGTAACTACAGTAACACCTGCAAAAACACTCTATCTCTGCTAATCCCACAGCCAATTTACCAACCTGACAAAAATTAAAAAGCTTAGTAGAAAAAAAACTGTATGAGCCAAGGTTGAATTTAATGTTTAAATGAACATGGAACATTGAACTTGTACTTCATGAATGATAAATCTGGAAATTAGAGTCACAATTAGTCACAGCCTACTTCATACCATTCCTAGTTTGTTGTGTTTTTAAAGTTTTTGTGACATACATACTTACTTGTCAGTCACTTTATTAAGATACTAACAGAAATTCCAGTTATACCATGTACACAAGATAAAATCAAACAATGTCAAGATTTTTCTTAAACTGGAAAGACAATGCTAACACACAGATGTAAAAGTAAAGATACTTTATGTACTCAAATCTCTAAAATAATAGAAGTTTAGAAGTCCACACAATCAACTGAACATGGGGAAAGTTACAAAACACACCAACATTTACTCCAAGGTAAGTTAGATTTGTTTATTAGATGACTGATTTAACCACTGTTTAGTAAAAGTAATAATATGATTTAGCAGCAGGGAGGGTGATGAGTGAAAACATCTCTCCGTTAGCATTCCGGCTAACTCGCTAGCCACCTATAAGCCTGCCTCGTTGTCTACAAATATATATGGCCCTGGATATTTATTTTATTAGGTATAAGGTGAGGCTAGTGATGTTAACGTCACTTTATCAATTATATTAATACAATGCTGCGACTGTCTCATGTTAACATAGCTCTGGTGTGGGACAGACTTATGGACCAGAGCTAATGCTAATGCTAACAGAGAACTCATCACCCTCCCTGCCGCTAAATCATATTATTACTTTTACTAAACAGTGGTTAAATCAATCATCTAATAAACAAAGTAAACTTATCTTGGAGTAAATGTTGCCGTGTTTTGTAACTTACCCTTAAGTTCAGTTGATTGTGTGGACGGACACATAACTGAACCAAAGCCTGCAGATTTCCACTGTTTGTTTTATCTTGTTAAAGGGAATAGAAATGTCCCTCCAAACGTTCTGGACACCTCGAGTCACTGTTGCAGGTCCCCAGCAGCAATATTTTACCACGGCGTTTTTCTAGTGTAATGTAAATACGGTTGATAGGCATCGGAAAAATGGCAAAATAGCATTTTGCTTAATGGAGGAGCAGCGAGAATGTTCGACCTAGCAACAGTAACTAGGGAGGGGGCGGTGCTTACCGAAAGGTCAATTGTTTAGACTAAGTATTGGCTTTACTAAACAGAAATGTTTAGTTTAGTTTTCAAAGTGGAGGTGATATCATGCTCCTGAACCCAAACTGGTAGCTGGTTCCAATAGAAAAGGTAAATACATTTTGATGATGGAATGGCTAGAACTCTTGGACATAGAGGACAATAAAAATAAGTGATATCTTCTTAATCACAGTTTCAAGCCACTTGTCATAGCTGCTGTAAACCTAAAGGACGCCCCCTACATTGTCTGCTGAACAGAGGAGAAGCAGATTCATTGAAGTTGTGGATAGTAAAAGTTTTGACATTTAAAGCCTTTAACTAATCAGTCTGTCTGCATTTTATCCCTTTTCTCTGACTTCACAGTCAAAGGAGGAGATAATTTGAGCGTTCTGTCTATTTGATGTACGGTAATCATATGTGATCTTTTCGACAGGGAGCCGGTCATCTCGTTAATTTGACTGTCGGAGCGCGGACAGACCAAACCCCCTCCCCTCAGATGAAGCCGCTGCCTGAAGAGTAATTGCAGAGCCACCATGCTTCGATGCGCTCAACCTTTGCGACCTTAAAAGCCATTTCCATTTTTCTGACAACAAAAAAAGAACATATCTTGTTAATTGCAAAAAGGCAAATATTCTCCCTCCTCTGCTCTTCCCTCTCCTTCCGCCGTATCTGATTTCCCTTTGAAGGCAAAATGCTCAAAAACATTTCCATTTTCATTCATCAATGCTTATCAGTCATCTGAAGGCCCCTTCAGCAACAATCAACATCACAGCTCCAACCGAGAGGGATGCAACAATGCAAAGCTATCAACAATTGCAAGAAGCAATTTGCTTTAATGTGCAGTTTTGTTGCAGCTAGCTGCTATTTTTTTTAATCCTTTGACAGCTCTTCTCTGATTCCCTCTGAAAGACAGAGGAAGGTGTCAGGGTGCTGTGTTATGGCAGAGTTACATTGTACCGATTGCTTGATGGGGGGGGGGGGGGGGGGGGGGGGGGGGGGGGACTTATCAGCTGAAATCAATCCTACCAGTGAACTGTTGAACCAGACACTTATCACTTCCTTTCTCGACTGAATATGTAAACAAATCATACTTTGTACAACCCTTGGCAAAAAATAAGGAATCACCACTCGTGGACAATGTTCATTAGGGACAAATCACAGATATGCCACAAAGCTGTCTTCATTCAACCTTTAAGCTATAATAAACATTTTTTTAAATGTGCTTGCACACCTTAATTAACTGTTATGCTTCAACATGAGAGATGTCAGTTGAAAAAAAAAGGAAAGGATTTAAAACTTTATCAAGAAGGTAAATCATCACAAAATGTTGCAAAAGATGCTGGTTGTTCCGTGGAGAAGAATAGGAGATTAAAAAAATAATTCATCCTCTTTGAAGATCTACTTGGTACCACTGTGAAGATCTTTTATTGTTTGCTTTAATTCCTGGTGCAGTCATCTTCAAATCCTCTGTGGATCCCCAATAAGAGACAATGTCAAGCATAATTTTTCTAATGTTTTATTGAAGCTAAAAGGTAAATTTCCAAAATAGTTGAAACAAAGGACATCAGCTTTTTGTGTATTCTGTCCAATATGTAACATTAAAGCCAAGCCAACTTTATTTATAAAGCACTTTGAAAAAATAGCAACCACTGACCATAGTGCTGAACATATGAATAAAATACACTTAGAATAAAATAAATAAAAAATAAAGGTACACAAATTAACACAAATTAATACAAAAATAAAAACAATAAAACTTAAATAAAAATTAATAAATAAAATCAACATCTCACATTGGGCTGAAAGCCAAGCAGAAGAGGTGGGTCTCGGTTTGTATGTAACAGCCAAACTCCACAATTTGGGAGAAGCAACAGCCAACGCCATGTCTCCCCTGAGCCTCCGCTGTGTCCTTGGTATCCAGGAGCAGCTGGTCAGCTGATCTGAGTGACCAGGAAAGAGAGTACAGATGCAGCTCAGAGAGGTAGGGCAAGACCATTTAAACATTTAAAAACAAGTAAAATGATTTTGAAATGAACTAAGATGGACTAACAGCCAGTGCAGTGAGGATAAAACAGGACAAATGTGTTCCAGTTAAAAGCCCTGCAGCAGCATTTTGCACCAGTGACAGTCACCTCTGTCTTCTTTTCTTTAAAATCTAAATGGTTCAGAACCTTCCAGACTTTCAATTCCTCAAGACACTTCATCAAAGCTTGAGTGTATTTCCCATTTTAAAGGTACATAGACCTGAATGTAATCTGCATAACAATGGAAAGCAATTTTGTGTTTTCCAAAAATTAAGCCAAGGTGTAACAAATAGAAAATGGCAGAGGGCCAAGTATTGAGCCATGCAGGATGCGCCATGTCAAAGGTGCAGAGGGGGAAATAAATTAATTCAAACCAACACAAAAAGATCTCTGAGCAAGGTTTGATGTGAACAACTCCAGGGTTGTGCCGCAAATGCCTACACAATGCTCTAAATGAGATCAAATATTGTGATCCACGGTGTCAGAGGCGGCTGTAAAGGCTATAAGAGCTAAGGAGGATGCCCTCAGCAATGCAGACTCAAAGACTTAGATATCAAGGATATTATTTTGATCTAAAAAGGCTTTCAACTGATTGTAAACAATCTCCAAAATCTTTGAGAGAAAATGAAGCTTGGAAATAGGCCTTAAGTTAAATAACACAGTGGGATCCATGCCAGATGGAACACCGGGGCTTCTGGGATGGAACTCGAGTGATTTGACACACTGAGTATTGTCGTTTAATTTCTCATTTCATTCTCAGGGTTGAAATGACAACAATATTCTTAAGGTCAGATGGAATATTTTCATCACCAAACCAACAGCATCACATTAAGTTCAGCCGTAAGGGAAGTTATCAAGGACTGTCTCTGCAGCCGGTGACATATTGATTTTCAGAATGAAAAGTACAGATGAACATGGGTCTTTCACACTCAGCAGACATGAAGTCCATATTACATCTATTCCTTTGTCCATCCTTCTTCATCATCCAGTCTTCAATATGTCATTTGTAGCATCTTCCTGTTCCACAACTTGACCTCCTTGAGATAAAGTAAATATTCTTGAAAACTCAGTAATATTCCGAAGGTGTGTGTTTATCCAATCAAAACACTTTCTCTCGCTTTCATTTGTGCTTCATCTTCTCACCTATTTGTAGGTGAGAAAAGCAGAAAAACCAAGGAAACAAGCAGGAAAAGCAGGAAACCAAGGAAACAAGTGTGATTAAGAAAGAAAAATGTTCATCATGCCTTTTACTGAGGGCTTTGAATGTCACTTAAAAAAATGTCAGAACTTACAGAACTGATTTTAATGTTAAGAAATTTAGGAACATCCACAAACTTGCCGATACATGTAAAAATTTCATTTTCAGGTTGTCAACTATAGTCAAGCTGACAAATGTTGTAGTATGTCTGCCTTGCTGAGAGATGCTTCAGCGCCCTGATGCTGGGAGCAACTGTTGCCTCATTAAGAACTGACAAAAACCACATGAGCTGCGAAAGTCTGAAGTTCTGCTTGATTTACCTTTTAAATCATAGTTCCAGTCTACGTGAATCTCATCAACAGAACATTGGGTCTTAAGATTCGCTTTTGGAGTTTGGTTGGGTTTATTCAATAAATTATTATGATGATCATTATTATTAACATATCAAATACAGTTGGATTTATTTGTAGTCTCTATTACAATACATATTGTCTCTAGGTGCTTTTCAGAGACCATTTGACATTTAAATACCAACACTACTGGGTTAGGTCTTGTAGTGGGACCCAGGCTTCAATCGACTTCAACGCAACTGTTACTCACAAAGCCACACCCCTAAATATGCATAAATGTGTGGCTTTATATAATTTAACTGATAAGGAACATAAAAATTCAATCCCCTTCAATGCACCTGAATGGGTGTAAACTGTCAACAGTCATTTGTACCAGGCTTTAGATTTGTTTATTTCACTGTAAAATGAGAGATTTTAACACAGGGCTCAAAGGAGAGCCAGCTCCCAGTGGTCATTTAAGGAACTGCACTTCAGATGGTGCACGACTATGAAGCGGCTCAGAGCTCTCAGTTTGAAAATGTTATTGTCATCCCGATCACTGCTATTTACATATCACCCTAAACCAGACCCGGCGCCATGGGCGGGCATTGGGGGGCCGTGCCCGCCCACGGAGTCAGCTGTGCCCGCCCTTGACTGGAAGCTGTTTATTTTATTTGGGTTTTTGTTTTTTAACTCGGAGTGGCCACCTTTCTCTTATTCCTATCTCGTTTTGTTGATCTTGCAATTCAACCAATCCAACGAAGTTCGTTGGATTGGTTGAATTGCAAGATCAACAATTGTTCGTTGAACGAACGAATGAAGTCAACTTTCTAGCCAATTACAGACAGAAGGGGGCGGGTCGCTGACTCATTTATTCATGGACCTTCGTAAGTTAGTACCACCGCTATGGATATACAGAATTATTTAAAAAAAAAACGAGAAATGACAACGTGAATGGGAGCGAGCAGGAGGGAGCACCATTGGCATTCATTCAGTAAACATTCATGCTAGGAGGGTTAGCTACAGCAGCTTGGGAGAACAAGGAGCAGCACAATTAGGGTTACCAACCGTCCCGATTTTCCCGGGACATCCCGTTTTTTAGGTGAATTTTATTTGCCCCGTGAAGAACTGCTCCCGTCCCGCATTTCAATCATAGTCTTGACAGCATTTTTTAATGGAATGTTTATGAAGCATTTCGTCCAGTGATAGACTGCTGATTGATGACACATTATAAACAGGGAGTTTTGATAGGCTACTATGCCCCAAAACTCAACGTTTACAAAGTATTTTGTCCAATGATAACAGACTGGTGTATGATGACACATTCTGATCAGGGAACTGTGATTGGCTACGCCAACCTGCATGTATACGTTGCTATGGGAGACGGTTGTAATCAGTGAAGTTTACTGAGGGAAATGGATGAACCAGATAAAAAAAGAGGCTTTACAGCTAAAACAAGGAATGGGAAACAAAAAGGTCGTGGGTTAAAGCCACTACAGACCCTAGAAGAGCATTTTTTGTTCTTTATGCCGCCGCGAGATATCGATTGGCCATGGTGGCGAGCACGACTTATCCCGTCATGAAGACACCGAGTATCATAAAAAGGCTGTGCTAGCTAAAGGAGCAAGCAACATCACTTCATTCTTCGCCGCATCTACTGCTGAAATTGACAACATTTCAGCAAGCGAGGTGTCCTAAATATACCACACCATAAAACATGTTCACAGCTATAACAGCGCTGACTGCACCGTGAAATTAAACGGGGCTTTATTTCAAGACTCGAGTGTCGCTAAGAAGATGTAGTTGGGAAGAACCAAAGCGGAGATGATCACCATGAATGTGTTGGGTCCAAGCACTGTGGGGAAAATAGTCTCCGATCTTTCTTCAGGTGATGGTGAGCCCCCTTTATTTTTCACTCACTAGCGATGCCTCTAACAAGGGAAACAGAAAAATGTTTCCAGTGTGTGTGAGCTACTTTTCCGCGTCGGATGGCGTAATGTCCAAGTTGTTGGATTTCTACGAAAACATTTGCGAATGGCACACATAAGGCTCTCCTTTCCTGTCTTGACACATATGGTCTTAATGTTGAAAACATCACCGCATATGCTGCCGACAATGCAAATGTTAACTTCAGAAAGCACCATTCTGTCTACAAATTGCTCACCAGCGTAAACGATGGCATTCTAAAAGCTAACTGCCCGGCCCATGTTGCACACAAGTTGTGTACAACATGCATAATTAATTTCACAAAATTATCCTGAAATTAGTAGGATTGTGGTCTGGATAAGAAAACATCATCATTTCTGGCATGGGTTGGGTGGCAAGACGTCAGTCTTTTCAATGCCTTAAAATGCAGGAAATTGCATCTAAGAAACACAACATTTTCTGGGGGAGGACCCCCCCAGACCCCCCGTCCAAAAGATGTCCCTCTTTCCAGCTTCAGGGAGTTGGCAACACTATTTCTCAGGGAAAAAAAGGTAATTCTGCAGCTCCTGGTATGGATGCTTCCCTATCCCCCCCATATACACACACACACCTCACAGATACAGGAACTTAGGGTACTTCAAGGCAGATGAGTTACACTGCTTTGTTCTGGTCCTTGTGCTCCCTAGCTGCTGTAGCTACCTCTCCTAGTTTGAATGTTTACTTCAGTGTTCAGCTTGACATCAGTGCTTTTTTCCAGAAATGCTTGACTTGAGTTGAATAAATGAACAGAGCCCTACACTATCGTTTTTTGTTTGTTTTTTAGATTTTGGGATAAACTGCCCATTTTTGGTGAGGGAAAAAATATTTCTCACCACTGTAGGAGTGGTCACAGAGCCTTTGGTCAGCCTGAAGTAGTTTGAAAAAGTGTGCCCCCCTGAAAAAATGTAATGCCCCCCCTTTAATTTGTTTCTGGAGCCGTGTCTGCCCTAAACTAATACTGAGTTAACATTGGATGAGCTGCACTGCACTGTTAACAGCTGGCTAGATACCAGTGGGCATTGTGGCTATAGCACTTTGATCATGTAGATTTGGAAGTATCTACATGAGTGTCAAAACCAAAACCACCAAATCAACCCCAAACTATAACAGAAAGCAGTCTTCCCCCAATTTCACTAAGTTAGCTTCCCAAATACAGACAATAAAATTCTGGATCAGATCTACACGAGCATCCTGAGGGCATATCAAATTGGAAAATCTCTACATCTTGGTGTGTCAGACCACATCTTCACAGAACTGACTCCTACCAACAAACCACAAATCCACAAATCCCAAACTAAAAACCGGTTGCCAAAACTGTACAAGTCTGGAATGAGGACTTTACATCAGTGGTCCAGGACTGCTTTGAGCACATGAATTGGCGAGTGTTCAATAAGGATGCAGGTACAGAAGAATATGCATCAGCTTTCCAGGCCTGTCTTCTTTTATGCACTGATTCTGTCCTGTCCTCTAAATCCATCAGCGTTTCCTTAACAGAAAGAGTGTCCTCTTTGCTCAGGGACCACGATTCTGTCTGCATCGTCTGGTGGTATGTTGGCCTGTAGCTGAGCCCGGAAAGCTCTGCAGAAGGGCATGCAGGATGCTGAAAACAGGTACAAGAAATAAACAGAGAGGCACTTTGACAACAGCTACCCCCAGGATATGAGAGGAGGCATTAAAACCATGACAGACTACCAAGACAGCAAGCAGAGCATCAGACAACACCATACAGTACCTAGAACCAGTTCACAAGACCGCAGAGAAACACTACAGCTTCCCCAGACAAAAGAACAGATGAAATGTATGCTGAGGAATATCGGCACCAACAAGGCCAGACAGGATGCTGGACGGGACACTAAAGATTAACTGACATGAGTGTTTTTAGACAGTTTTAACCTTTTTCAGATTACTGTAGTTCCTGTAAAAGAAAGCTGTCACCTGCATCAATGACTGTCCTTACACCTGTGATCATGAGAGGCTTGATTCTCCCGTTGGTGCTCCTCATGCAGTAAAACATGAGGACCATGTTTCCTGACAGCAGGAAAAGAGTTAAAATTATATTTTTCTGCCCCTGCTTAAGCGCTTTCCATTTAAGCTTATTCTTCCATCCCTACTTTCAGATGCATCCACTATATAATAGGGCCTAAAAATACATCACAGGGGCCCCACAGGGATATATTCTCCCTTTTTATGCTCTTTACATGACTGCAGCCCCAACCACACTTTCATCATCATTGTTAAGTTTGTTGATGGTACCACCATGATGAGTCAGGTACCAGACTGCTGCGCTCATGGAGGCAGTGGAGAATGTACATTAAGTTACTGGGCATCAACATCACATGGGCTCTCAACACCTCCCAGATACTGAAGACAGTTCAAAAAAGACTTGTCCTCCAGGGTAAGCTGATTTAGGCTGGACTCTCCTTTCGGCTTCTGAAGAACATCTACGAAGGTGCTGCCGAGCGCATCCCCTGTTACTAGTGACTGTGTGGTCGCACAGTACAGGAAAAACTTGGCTCTGGTCGTCATGGCAGCAGGACAGGGGGCTGAGGAGAATCCTCTTCCAGACCTTGACTCGGTGTATGCTGGCTGCGTCCAGACAAAAAAGACAAGAAAACAAAACACAAACAGACAGAAGAGGACCCCCTTTCCCAGAGCTGTGACCTTCATCACACCTCTTGCATCCATGAACCCCAGCTAACTCAAACCTGCACCTTATCTCATATGGTACTTTATACAGTCATGGAAAAAATTATTAGACCACCCTTGTTTTCTTCAGTCTCTTGTTCATTTTAATGCCTGGTACAACTAAAGGTACATTTGTTTGGACAAACATAACGATAACCACAAAGATTGCTCATAAGAGTTTTATTTAAGAGCTGATATCTTACCATTTTCCATGGTTTTCTTGATTATAACCTAAATCACTTAAGTTTTTACATCAATAGCTATGGCGTTGTACTGCCAAAAACACTGCTTTTATGCATTCAGTGTTTTCTTTTCTGTCTGTTTTAGTCACATGATGACGTTTAGTGGTACCAGGTATTAAAATGAACAAGAAAGTGAAGAAAAAATGGTGGTCTAATAATTTTTTGACTGTACATATTTCAAAAATAGTGTAAGAATAGAAATATAGTTCTGACTGCTAGATACAGCTGCTTTTATTACATAATGTCTTGAACACATTTTTAAATGACTATACCAGACAACAGTAAAAGAACAATCAGGTGTTTTAACGGATTTTCATTTTCATTGTACAATGGCAAATCTTTTCATTTTTTTCATTCATTTTGTATTTATTTGAACTAGTTGATTGGTCCCTCTTTTATACTTCAGACCACTGTTTTGATGCTTGCGCAAATCTCCCATGATGTAACACTCTATTCAGGTAACAGCCTGGGAAGACAGAATATTTTCTGGTGGCGATTCAAACATATTTGACCCAGGCACATATTTTTGAATTCAAATTTAGTCTTGTGGCACTGCTGTCAGAAGCACCTTTACTTGTGAGGATCAATATTAAAGCTTAAAGCTTCAAGACTGTGAGAAACCATGACCAGGGCTTATCTATTACCCCCAGATTAGTAGAATGTACCCCTTAAAATGGAATAAAATGAAAAAGAAAAAAGATCCTCCCCCCCCACACACACACATTATTTATATATATATATATATATGATATATATATTATATATATATATATATATATATATATATATATATATATATATATATATATATATATATATATATATATATATATATATATATATATATGTATTTATGTAAGGGATGCAATGGTACTTGGTAAAATACAGTACGGTTCGGTACGACCTGCACGGGACAACACGGGCTTTTATGTCCCGCGGTATTTGAGTTCCAATGACTTTGCATTGGACGTGCACGTGAGCGTGCGTGGCTTTTAGGCAACAGGCCGCCACTGCATGTCAATGTCCACTCGCCTCCGCTCACTCACAGTGACCAGCTGATCACACTTTGGCCGGTTGGCTGCAGGTCATAGATGCAGAAAAAAAAAAAAAAAAACAAGCAGGCATGGCCAGCGGTAGCAGAGAAATTGGGAGAAAACTTTTTTTAATCACTGGTGTGGGAGCATTTTGGTTTTGCTGTTGAATACACCAGCGAGGGAGTGAAAACAGTTAACAGTTAACAGAACGCAATCTTCCACCTACCTAAACCCGCGATCTTACCTGCGTAAGATCCAGTTGTTACCAGCTGTGCGTCTTGGCGCAGCTGATGTGCTTTTTAAAATACTGCAGAACGAATAATTGGATGCACATTTTAAAGATCATGAACAATTAATGTTCCTGTCCCTCCTCGACCACCAACAGTTTCAGACATATCAGAAATGAATTCCTGCATCCAACCTTTTCCAGCTTGACACCAGAAACAAAGATCTCCTTGGTTTCTTCCACAGCAAACATCTGGATGAGATCATGCCACAGCTGTACACTGACGTGTCTGGCCGTGACTATTCCCACATCCACCACAACTGCTGACCAGACATCCTCTGACCTCAAGAGAATAAAGACGTATGACAGTAATACGGTGATGCGTAATATAGAGGTAGAGCCGTTTGTGCACGTCCACATGTGACCAGGTGGACGCACATTTATTCCATTTGGACGAGTTCTTGTATGCGCCGACATGTGAGTTGCGCTTTCCGCAAACTCGGTATCTTGCCATTGCAGGTTTAGGGTAGCTGGTGGTCTGAAACTGTACCGAATCCGTACCGAAACCGTGACACAAAAACCGTGGTACAGCCCGTACCGTGAGCCACCTGTACCATTGCACCACTTATATATATAGATATATATATATATATATATATATATATATATATATATATATATATATATATATATATATATATATATATATATATATATATATATATATATGTATATATATATCATATATATATATATATATATATATTAGGGCTGGGCAATGATTAACATTTTTAATTGCGATCAATCGCATGATTTCCCTGATAAATCATGATTAAAATCATATACGGAAAATCCATCCATCCATCCATCCATCCATCCATTCATTATCTATACCGTTTAATCCTCTGCAGGGTCACGGGGATCTGCTGGAGTCTATCACAGCTCTCTTCGGGTAAAAGGCCGCCTGTCCATCACAGGGCCACATATAGACAAACAACCACGCACACTCACAATGTATACGGAAAATCAAATAATGAATTCAAAAGTAGTGTTAAGTGCACTTTTATTTAAATGTTCTGCTGCCATATGAACTAAAGTGCCATAACATTTGTTGTTCAAACACTTTTAACATCAGCACTTGTCAGTAACACATATGTGTTGTGGCACACATTTATCTACCAGTCAGGTTTTCGGCCACATCACAGCACTGAGATTGCTCTAGTTAAGGTCCTTAATGACATCCACTTGAACATAGATAGTGGAAACATTTCAGTCCTGGTACTACTGGATCTCAGTCCTGGTACTACTGGATCTCAGTCCTGGTACTACTGGATCTCAGTGCTGCATTTGACACGGTTGACCATAACATCTTACGAGACCGGCTGAAAAACTGGGTAGGGCTTTCTGGCACTGCATTGAATTGGTTTATGTCATATCCAAAAGACAGGGACTACTTTGTGTCTATAGGTAACTATAAATCTGAGCAAACTAAAATAACTTGTGGAGTTCCTCAAGGCTCCATCTTCGAGTCACTGCTGTTCAACAACTACATGCTCCCACTAACTCAAATTATGAAAAACTACAAAATATGTTACTACAACTATGCTGATGACACACAAATCTACATAACCATCTCACCAGGAGACTACAGTCCAATCCAAACACTGACCAGATGCATTGATCAAAGTAGAGACTGGATGTGTCATAACTTCCTTCAGTTAAATGAAGACAAAACTAAAATATTCGTTTTTTGGAGCCAAGGAAGAAAGATTAAAAGTCAGCACTCAGCTTTAAAGAGCTAAGTTAAAAAACAAAACCAAAGCCAGAAATCTAGGTGTAGTCATGGACTCAGACCTGAACTTCAGTAGTCACATCAAGACAGTTGTGAAGTCAGCTTATTATCACTTAAAGAATATATCCAGGATTAAAGGACTGATGTCTCTGCAGGATTTAGAAAAACTTGTCCATGCATTTATCTTCAGTAGACTAGACTACTGTAACGCTGTCTGACAGGTCTCCCTAAAACGACCATCAGACAGCTGCAGTTAGTCCAGAACCTGCTGCTCCAGTCCTCACTGACACCAGGAACCTGGATCATATAACTCCAGTCCTCACTAACACCAGGAAACTGGATCATATAACTCCAGTCCTCACTGACACCAGGAAACTGGATCATATAACTCCAGTCCTCGCTAACACCAGGAAACTGGATCATGTAACTCCAGTCCTCACTAACACCAGGAAACTGGATCATATAACTCCAGTCCTCACTAACACCAGGAAACTGGATCATATAACTCCAGTCCTCACTAACACCAGGAAACTGGATCATATAACTCCAGTCCTCACTAACACCAGGAAACTGGATCATATAACTCCAGTCCTCACTAACACCAGGAAACTGGATCATATAACTCCAGTCCTCACTAACACCAGGAAACTGGATCATATAACTCCAGTCCTCACTAACACCAGGAAACTGGATCATATAACTCCAGTCCTCACTAACACCAGGAAACTGGATCATATAACTCCAGTCCTCACTAACACCAGGAAACTGGATCATATAACTCCAGTCCTCACTAACACCAGGAAACTGGATCATATAACTCCAGTCCTCACTAACACCAGGAAACTGGATCATATAACTCCAGTCCTCAACACCAGGAAACTGGATCATATAACTCCAGTCCTCACTGACACCAGGAAACTGGATCATATAACTCCAGTCCTCACTAACACCAGGAAAACTGGATCATATAACTCCAGTCCTCACACACCAGGAAACTGGATCATATAACTCCAGTCCTCACTAAACACCAGGAAACTGGATCATATAAACTCCAGTCCTCACTAACACCAGGAAACTGGATCATATAACTCCAGTCCTCACTAACACCAGGAAACTGGATCATATAACTCCAGTCCTCACTAACACCAGGAAACTGGATCATATAACTCCAGTCCTCACTAACACCAGGAAACTGGATCATATAACTCCAGTCCTCACTAACACCAGGAAACTGGATCATATAACTCCAGTCCTCACTGACACCAGGAAACTGGATCATATAACTCCAGTCCTCACTAACACCAGGAAACTGGATCATATAACTCCAGTCCTCACTAACACCAGGAAACTGGATCATATAACTCCAGTCCTCACTAACACCAGGAAACTGGATCATATAACTCCAGTCCTCACTAACACCAGGAAACTGGATCATATAACTCCAGTCCTCACTAACACCAGGAAACTGGATCATATAACTCCAGTCCTCACTAACACCAGGAAACTGGATCATATAACTCCAGTCCTCACTAACACCAGGAAACTGGATCATATAACTCCAGTCCTCACTAACACCAGGAAACTGGATCATATAACTCCAGTCCTCACTAACACCAGGAAACTGGATCATATAACTCCAGTCCTCACTAACACCAGGAAACTGGATCATATAACTCCAGTCCTCACTAACACCAGGAAACTGGATCATATAACTCCAGTCCTCACTAACACCAGGAAACTGGATCATATAACTCCAGTCCTCACTAACACCAGGAAACTGGATCATATAACTCCAGTCCTCACTAACACCAGGAAACTGGATCATATAACTCCAGTCCTCACTAACACCAGGAAACTGGATCATATAACTCCAGTCCTCACTAACACCAGGAAACTGGATCATATAACTCCAGTCCTCACTAACACCAGGAAACTGGATCATATAACTCCAGTCCTCACTAACACCAGGGAAACTGGATCATATAACTCCAGTCCTCACTAACACCAGGAAACTGGATCATATAACTCCAGTCCTCACTAACACCAGGAAACTGGATCATATAACTCCAGTCCTCACTAACACCAGGAAACTGGATCATATAAAACTCCAGTCCTCACTAACACCAGGAAACTGGATCATATAACTCCAGTCCTCACTAAACACCAGGAAACTGGATCATATAAACTCCAGTCCTCACTAACACCAGGAAACTGGATCATATAACTCCAGTCCTCACTAACACCAGGAAACTGGATCATATAACTCCAGTCCTCACTAAACACCAGGAAACTGGATCATATAACTCCAGTCCTCACTAACACCAGGAAACTGGATCATATAACTCCAGTCCCCACTAACACCAGGAAACTGGATCATATAACTCCAGTCCTCACTAACACCAGGAAACTGGATCATATAACTCCAGTCCTCACTAACACCAGGAAACTGGATCATATAAACTCCAGTCCTCACTAACACCAGGAAACTGGATCATATAACTCCAGTCCTCACTAACACCAGGAAAAACTGGATCATATAACTCCAGTCCTCACTAACACCAGGAAACTGGATCATATAACTCCAGTCCTCACTAACACCAGGAAAACTGGATCATATAACTCCAGTCCTCACTAACACCAGGAAACTGGATCATATAACTCCAGTCCTCACTAACACCAGGAAACTGGATCATATAACTCCAGTCCTCACTAACACCAGGAAACTGGATCATATAACTCCAGTCCTCACTAACACCAGGAAACTGGATCATATAACTCCAGTCCTCACTAACACCAGGAAACTGGATCATATAACTCCAGTCCTCACTAACACCAGGAAACTGGATCATATAACTCCAGTCCTCACTAACACCAGGAAACTGGATCATATAACTCCAGTCCTCACTAACACCAGGAAAACTGGATCATATAACTCCAGTCCTCACTAACACCAGGAAACTGGATCATATAACTCCAGTCCTCACTAACACCAGGAAACTGGATCATATAACTCCAGTCCTCACTAACACCAGGAAAACTGGATCATATAACTCCAGTCCTCACTAACACCAGGAAACTGGATCATATAACTCCAGTCCTCACTAACACCAGGAAAACTGGATCATATAACTCCAGTCCTCACTAACACCAGGAAACTGGATCATATAAACTCCAGTCCTCACTAACACCAGGAAACTGGATCATATAACTCCAGTCCTCACTAACACCAGGAAACTGGATCATATAACTCCAGTCCTCACTAACACCAGGAAACTGGATCATATAACTCCAGTCCTCACTAACACCAGGAAACTGGATCATATAACTCCAGTCCTCACTAACACCAGGAAACTGGATCATATAACTCCAGTCCTCACTAACACCAGGAAACTGGATCATATAACTCCAGTCCTCACTAACACCAGGAAACTGGATCATATAACTCCAGTCCTCACACTAACACCAGGAAACTGGATCATATAACTCCAGTCCTCACTAACACCAGGAAACTGGATCATATAACTCCAGTCCTCACTAACACCAGGGAAACTGGATCATATAACTCCAGTCCTCACTAACACCAGGAAACTGGATCATATAACTCCAGTCCTCACTAACACCAGGAAAACTGGATCATATAACTCCAGTCCTCACTAACACCAGGAAACTGGATCATATAACTCCAGTCCTCACTAACACCAGGAAACTGGATCATATAACTCCAGTCCTCACTAACACCAGGAAACTGGATCATATAACTCCAGTCCTCACTAACACCAGGAAACTGGATCATATAACTCCAGTCCTCACTAACACCAGGAAACTGGATCATATAACTCCAGTCCTCACTAACACCAGGAAACTGGATCATATAACTCCAGTCCTCACTAACACCAGGAAACTGGATCATATAACTCCAGTCCTCACTAACACCAGGAAACTGGATCATATAACTCCAGTCCTCACTAACACCAGGAAACTGGATCATATAACTCCAGTCCTCACTAACACCAGGAAACTGGATCATATAAAACTCCAGTCCTCACTAACACCAGGAAACTGGATCATATAACTCCAGTCCTCACTAACACCAGGAAACTGGATCATATAACTCCAGTCCTCACTAACACCAGGAAACTGGATCATATAACTCCAGTCCTCACTAACACCAGGAAACTGGATCATATAACTCCAGTCCTCACTAACACCAGGAAACTGGATCATATAACTCCAGTCCTCACTAACACCAGGAAACTGGATCATATAACTCCAGTCCTCACTAACACCAGGAAACTGGATCATATAACTCCAGTCCTCACTAACACCAGGAAACTGGATCATATAACTCCAGTCCTCACTAACACCAGGAAACTGGATCATATAACTCCAGTCCTCACTAACACCAGGAAAACTGGATCATATAACTCCAGTCCTCACTAACACCAGGAAACTGGATCATATAACTCCAGTCCTCACTGACACCAGGAAACTGGATCATATAACTCCAGTCCTCACTAACACCAGGAAACTGGATCATATAACTCCAGTCCTCACTAACACCAGGAAAACTGGATCATATAACTCCAGTCCTCACTAACACCAGGAAACTGGATCATATAACTCCAGTCCTCACTGACACCAGGAAACTGGATCATATAACTCCAGTCCTCACTAACACCAGGAAACTGGATCATATAACTCCAGTCCTCACTAACACCAGGAAAACTGGATCACATAAACTCCAGTCCTCACTAACACCAGGAAAACTGGATCATATAACTCCAGTCCTCACTAACACCAGGAAACTGGATCATATAACTCCAGTCCTCACTAACACCAGGAAACTGGATCATATAACTCCAGTCCTCACTAACACCAGGAAACTGGATCATATAACTCCAGTCCTCGCTAACACCAGGAAACTGGATCATATAACTCCAGTCCTCACTAACACCAGGAAACTGGATCATATAACTCCAGTCTTTGGACAACAAATTTCCTGTATTTTGAAAGCGCTTCTGGAATTTTCCGTTTGTGGGTAATCGGCACTGTGTCGAAGCTGATGTTGCTGGTAAGTCGATCTCCTATCTGCTCCAACCAAATATGTATATAAAGTATTTTTTGGGGGAGTTTTATTTCATTTATAAGTTTCTCTACTTACTCTCTGTCATGTCCTCCGTGTGTGGCACTGGTTGTCTGCCGTTTAATGTGCATTTAGTAAGGTCTGAATATATATTTGTTAACTAAAGCTAACGTGGCTAAAGCTAATGTCCGGAGAAGCTACTAACCAGCCGCCTTTTTCTTTTAGTACTGTGCTGTTGGAGTAGAGATGAGAGCGACTGCCCACTAATATATTGGTTGTTGTCCCATGTTTCAGGTATGGTTATTAATACATTGTGTTATGGTTTTAATGAACATGTTATTTTGTAAGCTTCAGAACGTGCTTCTTTTATGCACGTGTGTTAAATGTGTGTATTCTACAACTGTTATGAGGAGGTAGTGAAGTTTTTATTTTGGTTTCTGGGTAGTTTTTATATAGAAAATAGGAGCAATTATTCAGGGATGTTTTGTGTTTATTTTATTAAATGTATATTTTGTTTATCATTTTATTTATTTTATTTTTTATTTTATTTAATTGTGTAATACTAAAAAACTATACGATCACCGGCACTGTGTCGAAGCTGATGTTGCTGTACTGTGCTGTTGGAGTAGAGATGAGAGCGACTGCCCACTAATATATTGGTTGTTGTCCCATGTTTCAGAGGGAATAATAAAAAAACATTTCAAGCTCCATATACATCGTCGCCTGCACTCATTGACCAGCAGACAGAAGGGTTGCATCTGTCACATTGGTGCCGTGACCCGTTGATTCTTCAACCTCATCGTGCGACCCGGGAACCAGCCTTCTTCTGGTGCTGCTGCTCTCTTTTGTGGAGTCAGGTGGATGTTATTTTTTGAGTAGATGTGTGTTTAGCCTAATCTATGGGTCTGCTCATTTTTCCACTTAAGCGATCTATGGACAATATATAGATATGTATTTCTTTTGAGCAGTTGTACATGTGTATGTATTTCTACTGATTGAGTGTTTTGGGATACATTTTCTTTTCATATTTTTTTGTTTTGTTTTTCATGATGAATTTTACTCCAGGAGGTTTTAGTACTCCTTCTGGTGTGGGTAGGGGTTTCCTTAGATCACCTAATGTTCTGCGGTTTGACAGTCCTGGGTTAGAGAGTGTTGTTGTTGATGGGAGTAGTCAGGGTCCCATTGAGGCTTCTCTAGTCAGTGGGGGGAGGCCCTCTTCGCATAGCTCTGCCACAGGTGCTGCGAATGTAGTTCAGGATGTTAACCCCTCGACTCCCATGCCTGATGTCTATTCTGTTAGCCAACTGGGTGATGTTATTCAGCAGGTCACTCAGCGAGTAACACATGACATACTTACTCGCCTCACCCCATCTAGCACTGCTCCTCCCCACTTCAGTCCTCCTGTTAGTACCCCTCCCAATGCAGCTGCTTCAGCATTCAATGACAATGTTATGCCTACACTCAGTGCACATGACTCCTCCCAAGTCCAATTATTCCATCACAGAAAGCTGAAAGATCCTCCTAGCTTCAGAGGTGATGGTTCTGATTCTGTTTCTGTGCGGGAGTGGGAAGACCTCATGAGAGATTTCATTAAGAGAGGGAATTTGAGGGCTGAGGAGCAGGCAGAGGAGATTCTAGTTCACCTCCGTGGGAAGGCCAGGGATGTAGTTAGGTTTGGGACCAGAAATAGTGACATTGATATTATTCGCAACCCTGAAGCTATTTATGGCCTCCTGCGGAAGCACTTTGACACTGTCCCGAGCTCGCCCCTCCCTCTAGCTGATTTCTACACTACATTACCTGAACATGGTGAAGATGCATTTGATTACTGGCTCAGACTGAACCGTGTTGCCGATCTTGCTGTTGAACGCCTGAAAGAGCAGGGTAAGAAGTTAGACTGCCCTAGCACTGAAGTAACACGCATGTTCATACGGAACTGTCCAGCCAAAGAGCTTTCCTTGACTTTTAGGTCGAAAACGGTGGACAAATGGACAGCACATGAGGTTCAAGACATACTAAACGAGTATCATTCAGAGTTGAGTCTCAGGTCTAGCACATGCGTTGTGCCCAAGACAAGTGTGACGGTGAATGCACTTAACACCTCTCATCCCAGTGTGACACCTGCTGAGGGACATGTCGTGTCACGAGCACAGTCTACAGACTCGCCAACATTGGAGCGCCTCATAAGCATGTTGGAAAAGGTGCTGCTACAGAAACCTGCTGCTCAAACCTCAAACAGGCATTCTAGACCGGGTCCTAGAATTGAAGGTTTGAATGACCGGCCCTGCTCTGTCTGTCAGGATGCTACTCACTCAGCCTATTCTCACTGTCGTGACCAAAGACTCTGTTTCCAGTGCCACTCACCGGGTCACTTTGGCCGTGCTTGTACTAACCAAACAGCACCAGCCCCCCGTCAGCAGCCGGGAAACTTGTAGATCTGCATGAGAGGGAGGATAATGCAGATCATGGTGGTGAGCCTCCCATCTATGATGATGATTTGGAGTCGCTGTGTGATTCTCTACGCTCTCTCGCGCCTTCTGGGAAGACAGCTATTTTCCAGATGACACAAAAAATTCAGAGAGCGGATAGCCTGTTTTATACTGAAGTTTCTACAGGCGGTATTGAGCTGAAAGCAATGGTAGACAGCGGCTCCATGTCATGCTCCTTGAGTGAAGCTGCAGCGGCAAAGCTCTTACAGCATAACCCCGAGATGAAGAAATTCTCTGCTGATGACATTGTGGTCATTAGTGTTGGAGGTCACCATGTCAAGCCGACAGCGGTGTGTGACTTGGAAATGACCGTCTATGGTTTCGCGTTGCTAGTCCCGACACTGGTCATTC
Source organism: Hirundichthys speculiger (assembly GCA_018398805.1). Lineage (NCBI taxonomy): Eukaryota > Metazoa > Chordata > Actinopteri > Beloniformes > Exocoetidae > Hirundichthys > Hirundichthys speculiger. Next base: position 2,224,595 of record JAGFBZ010000323.1, read on the forward strand.
CAGGACAGACTGACGATATGATTCTGGGTAGCAATGTGATCAAGACACTGATAAGGCTGATGAAAAGCACGCCTGGATACTGGAAGCTCATGACAGAAGCAGTTAGTGTTGCTGATGATGAATGTCATCAATTCCTGTCCCTCATCTCAAACTCAGTGAGATGGAGGGGGGAATCCTTGCCTGACAAGATTGGCACCGTGAAGTTGAAGCAGTCTGTCACATTAGAGCCCATGTCCGAGCACCTTGTGTGGGGCAAGTTACCTGCATCTGCGCCCATATCAATAGGCAGTACAGTGATTGTGGAAGCAACTCAGTCTAAGGCCAGACCCAGAAATGTCTTAGTTGGACGTGTCATTACACCATTGTGGGGCGACAGATGGGTGCCTTTAAAACTGATCAACCCTACCAATCAGGTGTTGGTACTGAAGAGAAACTCCAAGGTTGCAGATGTATCACCTTGCATTGCGGTTGAGGAGCTTTCCCCACCTGATGGAGTATGTGTCAATACACAACTTGTCTCACAGAATCCCACAGTGGTACAGCCTGATAGAGAGATTGGAGAGTCACTTGAAGAGCTGGGACTGCAGGACTTGGATTTGGACGCCTGTGAAGTGTCGGATCACTGGAAAAACGAACTTCTACATCTTGTGAAGAAATATGAGTCGGTCTTTTCAAGAGACAAAATGGACTGCGGTGAAGCTGTGGATTTCGTGCATAAAATTCACCTTGTTGATGAGAAGCCGTTCCGCCTTCCATACCGCCGGGTGCCGCCTAGCCAGTATGAGACATTGAGGAGTGCTCTTAATGAGATGGAGGAGAGAGGAATCATCCGAAAGTCGTGCAGTGAGTACGCTTCACCACTAGTCTTAGTGTGGAAGAAGGATGGTGGTCTACGTATCTGCACTGATTTCCGATGGCTCAATGCAAAGACAGTGAGAGATGCACACCCATTGCCGCATCAGGCGGATGCTCTAGCTGCGCTCGGAGGGAACGTGTTCTTCTCCACTATGGATCTAACGTCTGGATTCTACAATGTGCCACTCTATGAGGAGCACAAGAAGTACACAGCCTTTTCATCGCCTTTTGGTCTCCATGAGTATAATAGGATGCTGCAAGGATTGTCAAACAGTCCAGCCACCTTTATGCGCATGATGATGTCGATTTTCGGGGATGAGAATTTCACCAGTCTACTTTGCTATCTTGACGACCTGATGGTCTTTGCCCCCTCTGAGCAGCTGGCTCTTAGCCGCCTGGAAATGGTGTTCTCACGGTTGAAAAACCACAGGCTCAAACTAGCCCCCAAGAAATGCAGCTTTCTGAGGCGGGAGGTTAAGTTCCTTGGCCATATCATCTGTGGAGATGGAGTGAGAACAGACCCTGGCAAGGTAGAGACCATCGTGGGTGTCAAAGAGGCTGACTTGATGGAGGATGACACTGTCACCCCTTCCTGGAGGAAAATAAAGTCGTTTGTGGGAATGATCTTCTACTACCAACATTTCATTGAAGACTGTTCTGTCAAAGCCAAACCCTTGTTTGGGCTCCTTTCTAAATCACAACCACGGGGCGAGAAGAGGAAAGGACAGAAGGGCAGAAAGCCTAAAAAAAGGTCATCTCCCACACCTCTCGAGCCGAGTGACTGGACTCCTGCATGCTGGGAATCGTTTGAGAGCCTGAAATACGAACTGGCACACAGTGTCACCTTAGCTCACCCCAACTTCGACGAGCCATTCATTCTAGCTGTTGATGCCTCATTTGATGGTATAGGAGCTGTCTTATCACAAGTACCACCCGGAGAGACGATTGCAAGACCTGTTGCATTTGCCAGTAAGACGCTGTCACGATCCCAAATGAATTATCCAGCACACAGATTGGAATTTTTGGCGCTAAAATGGGCGGTGGTTGAGAAGTTTGGCCATTGGCTAAAGGGGAGACACTTCACTGCGTGGACTGACAACAATCCTTTGTCCTACATCCTCACGAAGCCGCGTCTGGATGCTTGTGAGCAAAGATGGGTGGCCAAACTTGCTGCGTACGACTTTGATCTTAAGTATGTCCCCGGACCAAAGAACACTGTCGCTGATGCTTTGAGTCGTGAGCCATTCGTCCAAACATGTGTCAGTCATCGCCTGATGAAAGAGCCTTACATCGCACTGTTGGATGAGGTTGGTGGTGTTGTCAGGGGAACTGTGCAGGATGCTTTCCGGCTCTCCAACAACTGTCAAGCTGTCACAGTGCATGCAGACACGTCTGGACCGAGTGCTCCAGTTCTCTCTCGGTCTGGGGGAGGCTCTATCAATCCTGAAGAGGTTCCTGCTGTTTTGGAGGCTCATGTCAGCGGAGGTCTGTCCAGATTGACTGGTGCTGCTCTGTCATCTCTACAGTTGCCAGGAGAGGACCCCTCTATTGTTATCCCACAGAGCCAGCTCTTGAGTCTGCAGGAGCAGGATGCAACTGTGAGTAGAGCTCTATACTATGTGAGACGGCACAGGAAGCCCTCCAGGCAGGAGAGGACAGCTGAGTCAGGTGGTGTCACTAAGCTCATCAGACATTGGAAAAAGCTGAAAGTGCATGATGGGTTGTTGTATAGAGTGAGAAGGGACCACCGGCTCAATAAGAAGCTCTTGCAATTCATTGTACCAGACAGCCTCAAGCAGCAAGTTCTTCTTGGCGTTCATGATACAGCAGGTCACCAAGGTCGTGCAAGAACCCTTTCCCTGGCCAGAGAAAGATTCTTTTGGACCGGTATGGAGAAGGATGTTGCGAACTATGTACACCGGTGTGAGAGGTGTGTTGTGGGAAAAACACCCGAACCAGATGCTCGTGCACCACTTGAGAACATTCATACATCTGCACCGATGGAATTGGTGTGCATTGACTTCTGGTCTGCTGAATCAGACACGCAGAAAACTGTTGATGTCTTAGTGGTCACAGACCATTTCTCCAAACTGGCACATGCTTTCCCATGTCGGAGTCAGTCTGCCAAACAGGTTGCCCGCCGGCTGTGGGATGATTTCTTCTGTATCTATGGCTTCCCCAGGAGAATTCATTCTGATCAGGGTGCCAACTTTGAAAGTAAACTGATGAAGGACCTTCTGGAAATGGCAGGAGTGCACAGATCACACACCACCCCGTACCACCCAATGGGCAATGGTGTTGTGGAACGTTTCAATAGGACCCTTGGGAACATGGTCAGAGCTCTCCCACCAAAAGCGAAGTCGAGGTGGCCCCAGATGCTACAGACACTAACCTTCAGCTACAACTGTACTGTTCATGAGACCACTGGCTTTGCTCCTTTCTTTCTGATGTTCGGGCGTGTTCCATGTCTCCCAGTGGACATCATGTTCCAACACGTTCTGATGAATGATAAAGTTGTCAGCTATTGTGAGTTTGTTACTCACCTGAAGCAAGACCTGAGTGACGCTGCACAGATTGCTAGAAAGCACAGTTCCGAACAGCAAGCACGCCATGCTAGACTCTATAACCGCAAGGTCAAGGGTGCACCATTAGCTATTGGTGATCGTGTTCTGCTGGCCAACCGAGGCGAAAGGGGCAAAAGGAAGCTTGCAGACAAATGGGACTCAACGCCATACGATGTTGTCTCGGTGAGGCCTGAGATTAATGTCTACAGGATAAGAGACATGCTGACCGGTAGAGAAAAAGTAGTTCACAGGAATCTTCTTCTCCCAGTTGATTTCCTCACCTTGGATGATGATGAGAATCAAGAATCTCCTGTGGGCTCAAATGTCAGTGACATGGCATGTGAGAGTGTTCAGCACTTGGAAATTGCAGTGGATGAACATGTGGATCGTGATCTTCAGACTATGGATTGGCTCATGCACTCTCCTGATGCTGCTTGCTCTGACAGTGTTCTGGATGATAATGACTCGAAGGATGCACTGAGTGATTCTCCATCAGATGATGCTGTGGACAATACCCTTGATCCAGACCCAAATAGCGTCATCCATTCCCCTGGACCAGACCCAGTCAGTGTGCTTCGCTTACCTGACCTAGACCCTGTCAATGTCACACACTCATCCAACCCAGACCCACTTGATATGACTCGTGTGCCAGATTCAGACCTACCTCATGTGGGAAGTTTAGCCCCCATTGATTCTACCTCCTGCTGTGAGACCCCGATAATAGGTGCTATTGACTCAGATGCAGTAGTTTGCACACAGCCTCGTAGGGTGCACACAGGTCACGCAGATCAAGTCACTACAAGAGTAGGGAGACAGGTCAGACCTCCAAATAGGTTGATTAGTGAAATGTCTACACAGAGAGTTGACACCTTACCAGTTACAAGTTCTGTTTTGGCCATTATTAAGAACATATTCGCAGTCTGAGCGATTGGTGTCATTTTTTTCTTTTTTTCTCCTTTTCTTTTCTCTGTTGAGACTTTGCAAGTAAGACTTGGTCTTATGTTTGTTTTGTTTTTTTCTTTGAATTGAAGTAGCCTATATGGCAAGCACTAAGCTATTTGATGTTGTGGAGATGTAAACGGCATCTTCATTTGGTCTGTTTTGAATGTGGGGTCTGGTACCACCCTGTGTTTTTGCACTTCTAATGGAAGAATTTCATATTGACTGTGTTGTACATCTGTGCTTAGGTTTCACGTCTTTGAGTGGACATTTTTGGCCCTCATTATTTTTTTTTACAGTTTTTTTGTTTTGTTTTTGCTTTGTTTGGTATTGTTTGAGTATCGCCCCAAATTTAACGGAATTTAAGGGGGGTGTATGTAACAGTGTGAATATCTGTGTATATGGTTCAATTCCGTAGTAATTTGGGACAACAACTGTATTTCCTGTTTTATTTTGAAAGCACTTCTCAGACAGGAAGTTCGTCTTTTTTCCGTTATGCGTTGCGTTGTGGGTAATCGGCACTGTGTCGAAGCTGATGTTGCTGGTAAGTCGATCTCCTATCTGCTCCAACCAAATATGTACACACGTGGACAAAATTGTTGGTAACCCTCAGTTAAAGAAGGAAAAACCCACAATTCTCACTGAAATCACTTGAAACTTACAAAAGTAACAATAAATAAAAATTTATTGAAAATAAAATAATCAAAATCAGCCATCACTTTTGAATTGTTGATTAACATAATTATTTAAAAAACCAAACTAATGAAATAGGGCTGGACAAAAATGATGGTACCTCTATAAAAGATTGAAAACTATTTGACCAGAGTGACATGATTAACTCAGGTGTGTCCTTTAATTGACATCACAGGTGTTTCCAAACTCATAATCAGTCAGTCTGCCTATTTAAAGGCAGACAAGTAGTCACTTTGCTGTTTGGTGAAAAGGTGTGTACCACACTGAACATGGACAACAGAAAGCGAAGGAGAGAATTGTCCCAGGACATCCGAAAAAAAATTATAGACAAACATCTTAAAGGTAAAGGCTATAAGACCATCTCTAAACAGCTTGAAGTTCCTGTGACAACAGTGGCTCATATTATTCAGAAGTTCAAGACCCACGGGACAGTAGCCAACCTCCCTGGACGTGGCCACAAGAGGAAAATTGATGACAAATTGAAGAGACGGATCGTTCGAATTGTTTCCAAAGAGCCCAGAACAACCTCCAAAGAAATTAAAGGTGAACTCCAAGGCCAAGGTACATCAGTGTCAGATCGCACCATTCGTCATTGTTTGAGCCAAAGTGGACTTCATGGGAGACGACACCACTGCTGAAAAAAAATCATAAAAAAGCGAGACTGGAATTTGCAAAAAATGCATGTTGACAAGCCACAAAGCTTCTGGGAGAATGTCCTTTGGACAGATGAGACCAAACTGGAGCTTTTTGGTAAGGCACATCAACTCTATGTTCATAGACTCAAAAACCAAGCATACGAAGAAAAGAACACAGTCCCTACGGTGAAACATGGAGGAGGCTCAGTAATGTTTTGGGGCTGCTTTGCTGCATCTGGCACAGGGTGTCTTGAATGTGTGCAAGGTAAAATGAAATCTGAAGACTATCAAGGCATTCTGGAGAGAAATGTGCTGCCTAGTGTCAGAAAGCTTGGTCTCAGTCGCAGGTCATGGGTCTTCCAACAGGACAACGATCCAAAACACACAGCCAAAAACACCCAAGAATGGCTGAGAGAAAAGCGTTGGACTATTCTAAAGTGGCCTTCCATGAGCCCAGATCTGAATCCCATTGAACATCTGTGGAAGGAGCTGAAACATGCCATTTGGAGAAGACACCCATCAAACCTGAGACAACTGGAGCAGTTTGCTCATGAGGAGTGGGCCAAAATACCTGTTGACAGCTGCAGAACGCTCATTGACAAATACAGAAATCTTTTTATTGCAGTGATTGCCTCAAAAGGTTGTGCAACAAAATATTAAGTTATGGGTACCATCATTTTTGTCCAGCCCTGTTTCATTAGTTTGTTTTTTTAATAATTATGATAATCAACAATTCAAAAGTGATGGCTGATTTTGATTATTTGATTTTCAATAAATTTTTATTTATTGTTACTTTTGTAACTTTCAAGTGATTTCAGTGAGAATTGTGGGTTTTTCCTTCTTTAACTGAGGGGTACCAACAATTTTGTCCACGTGTGTATATAAAGTATTTTTTGGGGGTTTTTATTTCATTTATAAGTTTCTCTACTTACTCTCTGTCATGTCCTCCGTGTGTGGCACTGGTTGTCCGCCGTTTAATGTGCATTTAGCGACCGTAGGGTCCGAATATATATTTGTTAGCTAAAGCTAATGTGGCTAAAGTTAATGTCCGGAGAAGCTACTAACCAGCCGCCTTTTTCTTTTAGTACTGTGCTGTTGGAGTAGAGATTTGAGCGACTGCCCACTAATATATTGGTTGTTGTCCCATGTTTCAGGTATGGTTATTAATACATTGTGTTATGGTTTTAATGAACATGTTATTTTGTAAGCTTCAGAACGTGCTTCTTTTATGCACGTGTGTTAAATGTGTGTATTCTACAACTGTTATGAGGTAGTGAAGTTTTTATTTTGGTTTCTGGGTAGTTTTTATATAGAAAATAGGAGCAATTATTCAGGGATGTTTTGTGTTTATTTATTAAATGTATATTTGTTTATCATTTTATTTATTTTTTTTTATTTTATTTAATTGTGTAATACTAAAAAACTATACGATCAACCGGCACTGTGTCGAAGCTGATGTTGCTGTACTGTGCTGTTGGAGTAGAGATGAGAGCGACTGCCCACTAATATATTGGTTGTTGTCCCATGTTTCAGAGGGAATAATAAAAAAAACATTTCAAGC
>JAGFBZ010000324.1:0-62500 GCA_018398805.1 Hirundichthys speculiger
TTCATTAAAGGTTTTTGTCAACTTATCAAGAAAAATCTAAATATGTAAAATAAAATAACAAATGTGGGAGGTTGAATCTTTAGTTTCTGTTGTAAATGACAATGCTTTGTTCTTGTGTTTATGAATATTTAGAAATAAAAAAATGTTGATGGCGTCACTGAATTCATCATGTTCACCAGAGTTGACCAGCAGTGACACCAGCTGGTTGTTTTCAGGTACTGCAGCTGCTGCTGATGACGAGAGCGCCGCTGCATCTTCAGTGTTGGAGTCAGTGACAGGAAGTATGAGAGGTCAACCATCAGATCTGTGGTTTCACAAACACTCAGGAAACAACAGTTTTACTGGGATTGTTTTTATTCTTGCTGTTTTGGGTATTTGGGCACAGAAACCAGATAATGACATCATGATTCTCTGATTGACTGAAGCAAAGATCCAAAAACCAACAGACACAAAGAAAGAACCAGCTGGTCTGCTGGTTTCCTTCAGTTGTTCTGGTGACATCCTGACTGAGCTGAGACAGCTCCAAGACCAGGACCAAGACCAGGACCAAGGTACAAAATCCTGGGTCAGGGGTTCAGTTCACACAGAAGTAAACAGTTTGAATGTTCCTCTATTGACCATAGAGCTGCTTCCTCTATTGACCACTAGAGGCTGCGTTCCTCTACCCCGACAACTAGAGGCTGCAGTTCCTCTAAGACCACTAGAGGCTGCGGTTCCTCTACCAACCACTAGAGGCTGCAGTTCCTCTAATGACCGCTAGAGGCTGCAGTTTCTCTACTGACCGCTAGAGGCGGCAGTTCCTCTACCAACCACTAGAGGCTGCAGTTCCTCTACCGACCACTAGAGGCTACAGTTCCTTCACCGACCACTAGAGGCTGCGGTTCCTTTACCGACCAATAGAGGCTGCGGTTCCTCTACCGACCACTAGAGGCTGCAGTTTCTCTACTGACCACTAGAGGCTGCAGTTCCTCTACCAACCACTAGAGGCTGCAGTTCCTCTACCGACCACTAGAGACTGCAGTTTCTCTACTGACCACTAGAGGCTGCAGTTTCTCTACTGACCACTAGAGGCTGCGTTCCTCTACCAACCACTAGAGGCTGCAGTTTCTCTACTGACCACTAGAGGCTGCAGTTCCTCTACCACAACTAGAGGCTGCAAGTTTTCTCTACTGACCACTAGAGGCTGCAGTTTCCTACTGACCACTAGAGGCTGCAGTTCCTCTAACTGCGACCACTAGAGGCTGCAGTTTCTCTACTGACCACTAGAGGCTGCAGTTCCTCTACCAACCACTAGAGGCTGCAGTTCCTCTACCGACCACTAGAGGCTGCGGTTCCTTTACCGACCAATAGAGGCTGCGGTTCCTCTACCGACCACTAGAGGCTGCAGTTTCTCTACCGACCACTAGAGGCTGCAGTTCCTCCACCGACCACTAGAGACTTCAGATAAACCTGTAACCAGTCCAGGCCAGTGAGCATCATGCTGCATCACTAGTCTGCTGGTCCTGGTTTCAGCTCTGGCAGCACTTGTCTTGAATGTTGATTCAGTAGCAATACTTGAAAAGAGGATGTTTGGACAGATAAAATAATCTTAATTAGCATCATAGGTTATCTTAAACGAATCCAGCCAAGCTGAAACAGCTAACTGTAACTGAACTAAGGTCAGCACGGTCCCTCCAGCCTCCAGAACATTCATCAGGATCCTCTAGACTGCATGGTCATAGTGGTGAAAGGACCTTCTGGTGGCATCATGGGAATATGTCTCCAGCTCTCTTTATTCTATGGTCAGGTTCTTCAGGTTGGGGTTCCCCTGGTGGCCAACCGGTACAGAAACAAACAGTTCTGCTGTTTTGTGTCTGCAGGGTCTCAGAAGCAGAAGAAGAGCCAAACGCTCCGGATTGTTTCTGGTCGGGAAGACCGGTGTGGGGAAGAGCGCCACAGGAAACACCATCCTGGGACAGGAGGCGTTCCGGTCAGAGTCATCTCCATCGTCCTGGACGGTTCGGTGTCAGAGAGCTGACGGGCGCCGCGGCGGCAGGGACGTGGCTGTGGTGGACACGCCGGGCCCTGTTCGACACCAACTTCAGCGGAGACGAGGTCCTGAAGAAGATCCGGAGCTGCGTCTCCCTGGCCGGGCCCGGTCCTCACGTCTTCCTGCTGGTGGTCCTGAAGCTGGGCCGCTTCACCCAGGAGGAGGAGGACACCGTCAGGATCGTCTTGAGCACATTTGGAGAGGAAGCCGCCAGATTCTTGCTGGTGTTGTTCACTCACGGAGACAAACTCAAGAGACAGACGCTGGAGGAGTTCATTTCCAAGAGCGAAAGGCTCCAACAGCTCATCCAGCTCTTCTCCAGCAGGTACCACGTCGTCAACAACGAGGCCAAAGACAATGAGGAGCAGGCCAGGCAGCTGCTGGAGAAGATTGACAGGATTGTCCTGGAGAATGGAGGAGGACACTACACCAAGAAGATGCTCCGCCGGGCCAAGAGGGCCTCAAAGAAGGAGGACCGGAGAGCTTCCAAGGCTCTGAAGGCAGCAGAGCGGCACAGGAAGAGCATCCTCAAGGCCGAGGTGGAGCAGGAGATGACCTCAGCAGGACGCTCTGCCAAGAAGAACCAGTGTCTTCTGCAGTGACAGATGGAGACCTAACCTTCAGAACATCCAGATCTATTTCCTGGTCTCTGTGGGACCACAGAGTTAAATGGTCTGGTCTTCTGGACACTGACGAGGTCAGGGGTCTAGTCTAAGTTAATAAAAGTCTCTATTGATCCCAGGGAGGGAAGTTCAGGTGTTGTAGCAGCCAGATAACAGAATAATAAAGCGTTTCACAGTGTTGCTCCATTATTGCACAAACATCTATTACTTCTTCACCGTGACTCATGATGCTGCACATGTCAGGTGTGTCTGGTGTCTGGTCTGCTGACCGCAGGGACGACGCTGACGCTCCCTCAGACAGATGGACCATCAGTCTGTCCCTGACAGAGCCTTCACTGGGGTGGGTGGTGTCGTCCATCAGAGAGGTCAGCGTCCACCACCTCCACCACCTCCACTGGCTCCAGCCGACAGCCCAGAACAGAACCAGTCATTTAGGTTCTTCCTTGTTGCTGCTCCAGCAGACCAGACCACCATGGAGCTGTGAAAGTTCCTCAGGAAGCTCCCTGCCCTCCAAAGGACCTCAGTCTCCTCAGCAGAAGGACTCTACTCTGGTCTTTCCTGGATAGAGCAGTGGTGTTGAGTCCAGATCATCGTAAGGTAACCATCAGAGTTCTACCTCCATGACCTCCACTACCTCCACTACCTCCACTATCTCTACTACCTCCACTATTTCAATTCAATTCAATTCAATTCAATTCAATCAATTTTATTTATACGGCGCACGACATCCACTGGTGCTACACCCAGACCCCAGCTCACGACCCCCACCACAATGCCACGGTAAAACTCCCACGAGGCAGAAAAAAACCTCCCACTACCACTACCCTCCACGACCTTGACTGGACGAGGGACCTTCCGATGAAGACCAGCTGGGTGTAGAGAAGAAAATCCGACAGGCCAGATAGAGAAGCTGTACCCCAGAAGATGTGGACTACAGAGAAGGTAGGCCTGTAGGACCAGAGCGACACAGAAAAAGTATACAGACGAGTAGTGAATTGTCCAGGTGAATGCAAGCGACTATGGAGGATTACTGTGGCCGTCGAGCAATGACCCTAGGCTCTTGAGTACCGTCCACGAATTCCAGGTGTGTGTGCTCGGAAAAGGGGGCTTGGGGGGTGTAGAAACCAAAGGATCTCCAGAGCTGCAGGGATGTGGTCACTAGGTGCCACGAAACGACGGAAGACAAGAGGCCAGGATTTCAGCACGACTTGTCCTCACACCGACCAGCTCACACCCTGCACTTAGTTCCAGACCGGCCACGAGCGTGGACTACCCCACGACAACCACGGAAAGGTTGGGTTACGGACCCCACTAGCAGACCACTAGCCCTAACTGCAAGCACGAAACCACGAGCGCCACTACACTCCAATAGGGCAGACACCCCACTAAACTCCACGAGCTCACACCGACAAATGAGCACAGTTTCAGTAAGAGGTGGGTGCCAATCCGCATACCACTAAATGGAGCTGGAGGAGGCTAGGGAGCCAGAAAGGGAAGAAACTAGCCAGACACGACCAGCCACGACCTACCACTGAGCAGATACGACCGGTTCCTTGAGTCTCCACTATGACGAGGACTAGGACGGAAAGCTGACTACCACGGAGCTATACTCCCCCTCACTCTCCACTACCTCGAGTACCGCCCATATTCCACAGACAAAACCTCCACTACTAACATGCGCTGGTTTCCTTAAACCACAGACCCCCTCCACCTACTAAGCTACCCTCCACTACCTCCACTACCTCCACTATCTCCACTACCTCCACTACCTCCACTACCTCTACTATCTCCACTACCTCCATTCCCTCCACTATCTCCACTACCTCCAAGATCCCAACGAGCAGTTCCTTGGTCTTTGACATGCAGTCTTGGCAACACGGACTCCTGTCCTCCCTGATGCAGCCATGATGGTTGTGTCATCTGCATGTTTTTGGACCTGACGCCAGTCAGAGGTGATCCTAATGCCTTTTAGAAACTACTTTGTAAATAAACCGGTCTAAAAACCCAGGGCTGGTCAAAAGATCAGCACATCTTGGACCGCTGTGATGAATAAACGCTCCTGACTTGTTGTAAAAGTGCTGAGTCTGTGGAGGAGTTGAGGTCATGAAGGTTACTGAGGTCATCACAGTCCTGACCTCAGATGAAGATAAAAAACTGTCCCTGCTGCATGAACAAAAACTCAACGCTGCACATTCCTATCAGATACTGAACCAGAGATGTTTCTGAGTCACAGAGGTCCACCAGCTCTTCTGAAGGCCTCGGAGAGTCTTCAGACCTGAACACAGACACAGGTTTAAAGCCGATACGTCCCTAAATGGGTCTAGATTAGTTTTACTTGTAGTTGGTGGAAATAAACCCTGGAAGAACTCAACTCATCAGAAATGTTCCGGGCTGTTTGGTTCACGCTGGAGCTTCTGGGTGTCTCAGGGTGGACACATGATCTACCTGTCCACCAGCAGGGGTCCCAGGGTCAGGGCCGCAGTTCGTCTACCGACCACTAGAGTCTACCATTCAGTCTACTGTAAATGTATTCAGCAATGTAGTTTTCACCACTCCTAAATAAAATATTACTTTATTAATAGGACTTGTAGTCACAATAATAACCAATACACATTATGGCTAATATTTACCGAAGTTTCCGTGAAAATAATGGTTTTGGCCGCATCTCCCGCTTGAATCCGTTCTAGTTGACTGACAGAGTTAGGAATGATTGACAGACCATGAACCACGTGACGGCGTGTCGGCCAGATCAAGGAGTGACGTAACTCTGATAGTCTTCATTAAAGAGCTGCTGAGGGACACACTCATTATCAATCACACGTACACACAAGTAAACTAACATCTACTGCAGGAACACACCACATATCCGACTTAGAAAGAAAAATAAATTAATATTTTCACCGTAAAAGGGGCGGGGACATGGAGCAAAGGCAAAGTTTAGGACTGTGTTGTTCTTGACTGGGACTTGTGGAGAAAATAAAACCAACAATATTTTGACATGGCTGCCGTTAAATCGTGTTCCTTGTGAGAGTATAAAACAGTTCTCAAGGCTGTGTGTTTATTTGGCTCAATCAAGATGGTTTTTGATCGTGTTTTTGTAACTTCATTCTTAACGGTCGAATTCAAAACAACAGGAAGACATGACGCCCTCCGCGTTCATTGGTCAGATCCGCACCACGTGACCGCTCAGCGCCGCCGTCATGTGACGCAGCGGAGCCTCATATGTGTGAGAGCGGCTCCGTGAGTGTCAGTGTCCGCGGTGACGGGATGGACGGCCGGGTTCCCGCGGTGTTCCTGTCCGCCCTGCTGCTGCTCTCCGTGGACCGGAGCTCCGGGCAGGTTTACCCGCTCAGCGACGCCCCGGGCCTGGGCAGAGAGTTCGACGGGATCGGCGGTCTGAGCGGCGGAGGGGTGAGTCCGGTCCAGCGACTACGGGTGGTTTCACCTGTCAGGTGACTAACTCTACCTCCTCCACAGGCCACGTCCCGACTGCTGGTGAACTACGCCGAACCGTACCGCAGCCAGATCCTGGACTACCTGTTCAAGGTGAGCAGTGGCGCAGCTGCCCCTCACAGGTGACGTCACAGCCCTGAAACCAAACTAACTTTGTTGTGTTGCTGTTTCAGCCGAACTTTGGCGCTTCTCTGCACATCCTGAAGGTGGAGATCGGAGGAGACGCCCAGACTACAGGTGAGTCATGACGTCACAGGTCAGGTGAGCCCCAGAACCCAGAACTGACCTGAAGTGAATGTCAGTACGAACAAGGCCGTTTCTATTATTTTGGGCCCGGTCTGGAGGTCTGAGGTCTACTGATCAGATCGGATGCTCTACTGATCAGAACAGATGCTCTACTGATCAGATCGGATGCTCTACTGATCAGAACAGATGCTCTACTGATCAGATGCTCTACTGTTCAGATGCTCTACTGATCAGATCAGATGCTCTATCAGATGCTCTATCAGAACAGATGCTCTACTCTACTGATCAGATCAGGATGCTCTACTGATCAGATCGGATGCTCTACTGATCAGATGCTCTACTGATCAGATGCTCTACTGATCAGATGCTCTACTGATCAGATGCTCTACTGATCAGAACAGATGCTCTACTGATCAGAACAGATGCTCTACTGATCAGATCAGATGCTCTACTGATCAGATCGGATGCTCTACCGATCAGATCGGATGCTCTACCGATCAGATCGGATGCTCTACCGATCAGATCATGCTCTACCGATCAGATCGGATGCTCTACCGATCAGATCGGATGCTCTACTGATCAGAACAGATGCTCTACTGATCAGATGTTCTACTGATCAGATCAGATGCTCTACTGATCAGAACAGATGCTTTACTGATCTGATCGGATGCTCTACTGATCAGATCGGATGCTCTACCGATCAGAACGGATGCTCTGCTGATCAGATTAGATGCTCTGCTGATCAGATTAGATGCTCGGCTGATCAGATTAAATGCTCTGATGATCAGATCAGATGCTCTACTGATCAGAACGGATGCTCTACCGATCAGATTGGATGCTCTGCTGATCAGATTAGATGCTCTGATGATCAGATCAGATGCTCTACTGATCAGAACGGATGCTCTACCGATCAGATGAGATGCTCTGCCGATCAGATTAGATGCTCGGCTGATCAGATTAAATGCTTTGATGATCAGATTAGATGCTCTACTGATCAGATCAGATGCTCTACTGATCAGATCAGATGCTCTACCATCTCCAGTTCTTCTGCAGAACTTCTCTTACAAACTGGTCACTTTTCTAAATGTTTTCAACTTTATAATGGAGTTTTTTCTTAATTTATAAAATCTAATTCGTCACCATTATAATTTACATAAATAACATTTTGTCATAAACGATTTACATTTTTCTTTTCCTGACACAAAAAGGACAAATAAACCCTTTAAAATCTGTGTTTGCACAACTTCAGAAAGAACGTTGACATGAAAGTTTAACTGTGGACGAACCTTTGATCCATAAAAGCCTGTTATTGTTATTTAAAGACATAATCATTAAAGTTTTAAAGCTGCTTCCGGACCACATCTGAGTCCTAACTTAACGTCTTCACGTTAGAATAATCATTAAAATCATGTCAGGTTCAGGATCGTTGTGTTTCTCCTCCACATCTGTAAAGCATCTGGATGTTCAGGCTGAACCTGCAGCTGGAGCCCCCTGGTGGCCACAGAGAGGAACAGCTCTGCTGGCAGATTAAAGGAATAATAATAATTATCCTCCAGGCTTTGTTCCATAATTAAAGGCTGCTGAATAAATCTGGCTGTAGTATTAATCCAGATGTGAGTGAAATAGCAGCTGTGGTCATCCAGATGTTCCGTCCTCTTCTCAGATGGAACAGAACCTTCTCACATGCACTACGAGGACGACGAGAACTTCTTCAGAGGATACGAGTGGTGGCTGATGAAGGAGGCCAAGAGGAGGAACCCCGACATCGTGCTGATCGGTAGGAGAGGTGCCGGTTCCCTGTCGAACCGGGTAATGAACCGGACCGGACCGGACCGCTTCGTCTTCTAGATGAAGACCAGCTGGTCGTGTCTCCGCAGGTCTGCCCTGGGCCTTCCCCGGCTGGGTCGGGAACGGGAAGAACTGGCCCTACGACTTCCCCGACATCACCGCGGCCTACGTGGTCAACTGGATCCTCGGAGCCAAGAAGTACCACGACCTGGACATCCGATACGTCGGGGTTCGTACCGCCGTCTTAAAAAGCGATCAAAAACACGACCTGTTAGAGTAGGTCAGGTGGTGATCAGGGCTTAAAGTATTCCGGCACCGTACCGGATCTCCGGCGTTTGACTATGATTCAGGGAACACGTCTTCTCTGAGTGGTCTTGAACGCAGCATCCGAGGTGAGCCGGTGGTTGTTTGAATGGAGGCAACATTCAGGTGTCTCTGGTCATGGATAGAGGACGAGGGTGGAGACGGTTAGCCGTTATGGTACCAGAAGCTAAGGGAGCCTGGTACCTGATTTTTGTGCGTTGCGCTCCAAGAAGCTAGTCTATGCAACCGCTAGCAACAGCCACAGCGGACGTAGCAGGCCGTGATGACTCATACGTTTTTGTGACTTGAAAAGTACGCATGTGTGCTCGTTTTTTTTTTTGCGGAACATGATTTATCATTTACGATCGCTCATACTTTTTTGTAAAAAAAAAAAAAAAAAGTAGCCGTTGTTAAAAAAACGCTTTAAAAAACTGCCCATTTCCAGTTAGCATGCCAGTTATATGACGAAACATAACATAGCTCCAGAGTTCTAGAAACGTCTGTCTGATCAGCTCCAAGGATGGACGTTTTCTCTGAATGTTCATGAAGGAACCGCCCACAACATGAAAAAAAATACTGAATGTAATGGTTTGCTTTTATAATGATGCATTCAGAGTTATAACATCTAATAACATAACTGCCTCTGCAAATATGTTAAAGAGGAGACGAATCAAGACTAAATGGAATATATTTCCTATCACTTAATTTGCCATTGTTTTAAACAAAAATGATGAAAAAGTTGCAATTTATATGTTGTTGGGTTTTTTTTTTTTGTAAAAAGTGCCCTTTCCTGAATTAAATAGTTAAATGAATCGTATTAATTGGCTTGACTCAGTTTCACATGTTTTTACTTATAACCTAATAACCTTTACTTTCTAAAATTCACATTTAAATTGAAGGTAATCTTGTACATTACAAAGCACAATGCCAAAAAGTTGTTGCTCAGGACTTTTATTAACTTTAAGCCCTGGGTGATTTCAATAGGAACTATTCATCAGTTCACTATTGTTTTATTTGAAATGTTTTTTTTTTTTTGTTTTTTTTTTTAAATCAATGTCAATGATCAAGAATAGCTTGTGGGTCTACCTATATAATGTATATATGGTGATAGGAAAGTTTGGGCAGAAAAACCCCTATTATCGCCCACTATCACTATATTTCAGAAGCATTTACAAGCATGCGTTGTAAACCAGCCTGGCCCTTTAAGAAGGAGTGTAGCCTGATGGGTAATGTAGTTTGTGAGGTGCGGGTGGCTGAACACCCCCTCTGGTTTCATAGACGGGGACAGTTGAAGCATCGCTGGAACCAGATGGTTTCAGCTGATTTATGAGCAGACGTTTTCTGTGAAACTAAATCTCCCTTCTGTGTGTCCAGATCTGGAACGAGCGGGAGTTCGACGCCAGGTACATCAAGGTGAGCGGTCAAGGTGGCGTCTCGGTCCGAAGGGAGGAACAGCCACTCGCATTGAGCTGAGATCCTCCGGAAGTTCTCTCTGAGGGCTTGTGTTTGTCGCCAAGGTCCTGCGGAGCGTGCTGGACCGAGTCGGTCTGACCGGCGTTCGCATCATCGCGGCCGACGGCGACTGGAGCATCGTCAATTCGATGATCTCCGACCCGTATCTTTACAATTCTGTTGACGTGATCGGGTAAGTACCAGGTGGACCGAACCCAGCTGCACCTGTTTGACGGGCTCTACCGAGCTCGCCTCGTGGTCATGTGATCCGAGAGTCTTTCCTGCTGCACCTCAGCTGAATGTCTGTGGCTGTTGTTCTGCTGGACTGTGTGGAGGTTCTGGAGGTCCAATCAGAAACTAACCCTGATCATGAGACTGATGATGTCACTGCTGTGGATGATTCAACTGATCTGTGTTGCTGCCATCATGGAAAACTCTTTAAACTTTATTTTTGTTGAGTTTGTGTCAAAGCTGCAGTCGTTACTTCTGAATTACTCCTGGCCCGGCCTGGTCTGACCCGGCCCTCGTCTCCAGTGTGGATCCGTGACTGGATCCTCTCTAGAGCAGATCCATGACTGGATCAACTGTAGAGCAGATCCATGACTGGATCAACTCTAGAGCGGATCCGTGACTGGATCCTCTCTAGAGCAGATCCATGACTGGATCAACTCTAGAGCAGATCCGTGACTGGATCGTCTCTAAGGCGGATCCGTGTCTGGATCGTCTCTAGGGCGGATCCGTGACTGGATCGTCTCTAGGGCGGATCCGTGACTGGATCGTCTCTACGGCGGATCCGTGACTGGATCGTCTCTAGGGCGGATCAGTGTCTGGATCGTCTCTAGGGCGGATCAGTGTCTGGATCGTCTCTAGGGCGGATCAGTGACTGGATCGTCTCTAGGGCGGATCAGTGTCTGGATCGTCTCTAGGGCGGATCAGTGTCTGGATCGTCTCTAGGGCGGATCAGTGTCTGGATCGTCTCTAGGGCGGATCAGTGACTGGGTCGTCTCTAGTGCGGATCCGTGTCTGGATCCTCTTTAGGGGGGATCAGTGTCTGGATCCTCTCTAGGGCGGATCCGTGACTGGATCCTCTCTAGGGCGGATCCGTGTCTGGATCGTCTCTAGGGCGGATCCGTGTCTGGATCGTCTCTAAGGTCGACCCGTGACTGGATCCTCTCTAAGGCGGATCCGTGTCTGGATCCTCTCTAAGGCGGATCCGTGACTGGATCGTCTCTAGGGCGGATCCGTGACTGGGTCGTCTCTAGGGCGGATCGGTGACTGGGTCGTCTCTAAGGTCGACCCGTTTCTGGATCGTCTTTAAGGCGGACCAACCCAGCTGTAGTTGTGTAGTGAGCAGAGGTCCAGACTCAGACTGTCGGGGCTTTGATGGAGGTTTCTCAGCAGTGATGGTCTTCCACGGTGGCAGCAACTGTTGGAGCTGTGGATGTTGTCTCATGTCTCGTTCTCCCTGTGTACCGGCCGGACCAGCTGCTGCGCTACACTCTGGATAAGAGCGGGCTGAAGCGGGTCAGGATCATAGCCAGCGACAACCTGTGGGAGCCCATCGCCGTGTCGCTGCTGCTCGACCCTGAGCTGAGCGCAGCCGTAGACGTGATTGGGTAGGAACCCTGCTGTCGCTCTGTCGCTCTGTCCTTCTCCCAGTCTGTCTGCAGCTGCTAACTTTAGCAGTGAGCTGCTGAGTAACGGCTGATACGAGTCAGAGCTGAGGCTCATCCACAAACGGTTCCGCTAACTCCCTCCTCCAAACATCTAAACGCTTCCTCAACCTCCAAACATCTAAACGCTTCCGCTAACTCCCTCCTCCACCTCCAAACATCTAAACGCTTCCGCTAACTCCCTCCTCCACCTCCAAACATCTAAACCCTTCCGCTAACTCCCTCCTCCACCTCCAAACATCTAAACGCTTACGCTAACTGCCTCCTCCGCCTCCAAACATCTAAACGCTTACGCTAACTGCCTCCTCCGCCTCCAAACATCTGAACGCTTACGCTAACTGCCTCCTCCACCTCCAAACATCTGAACGCTTACGCTAACTCCCGCCTCCTAACGTCTGAACGCTTTCCCTAACTCCCCCCTCCGAACATCTAAACGCTTCCGCTAACTCCCTCCTCCGCCTCCAAACATCTAAACCCTTCCGCTAACTCCCTCCTCCACCTCCAAACATCTAAACGCTTCCTCCGCCTCCAAACATCTAAATGCTTCCTCAACCTCCAAACATCTAAACGCTTCCGCTAACTCCCTCCTCCGCCTCCAAACACATCTGAACAGATTAGACTCTCCCTGACGGGCTGCTGCAAGAAAACGCTTTAACGCTTCACTACCACAACGTTTCTAACCTGCTCAACCTGATTAGTGTCTCAACAAAGACGACTTCAGCTAGTCCACAGTTAACCTGTCAAACAGGAAGTACGCTACAATGTCAACATGACCCCCAATACCGTCTCCTGATGACTCACCATGACTGGTGCTGTCTGATGGTTTCAGAATGGGGGGGGGGGGGGGGGGGGGGGGGGAGTGAGGAGGGTGAAGGAGGGAGAAGCAGTGGGAAGGGTGGAGGGAGGAGGAGGCTTTGAAACAACCACATGGTCTGGTCATGGTTTGATCTCTCAACTAGAATTTAGCTAACCGGTTTAAACGTTATGGTCTGGTCATGGTTTGATCTGTCAGCTAGCATGTAGCTAACCGGTTTAAACGTTATGGTCTGGTCATGGTTTGATCTGTCAGCTAGCATATGGCTAACCGGTTTAAACTTCATGGTCTGGTCATGGTTTGATCTGTCAGCTAGCATGTAGCTAACCGGTTTAAATGTTATGGTTTGGTCTGTCCGCCAGCATGTAGCTAACCAGTTTAAACGTTATGGTTTGGTCTGTCAGGTAGCATGCTAACCGGTTTAAACGTTATGGTCTGGTCATGGTTTGATCTGTCAGTTAGCATGTAGCTAACCGGTTTAAAGGTAATGGTTTGGTCTGTCAGGTAGCATGCTAACCGGTTTAAATATTATGGTCTGGTCATGGTTTGATCTGTCAGCTAGCGTGTAGCTAACCGGTTTAAACTTCATGGTCTGGTCATGGTTTGATCTGTCAGTTAGCATGTAGCTAACCGGTTTAAATGTTATGGTTTGGTCTGTCAGCTAGCATGTAGCTAACCGGTTTAAAGGTTATGGTTTGGTCTGTCAGGTAGCATGCTAACCGGTTTAAACGTTATGGTCTGGTCATGGTTTGATCTGTCAGCTAGCGTGTAGCTAACTGGTTTAAACTTCATGGTCTGGTCATGGTTTGATCTGTCAGTTAGCATGTAGCTAACCGGTTTAAATGTTATGGTTTGGTCTGTCAGCTAGCATGTAGCTAACCAGTTTAAATGTTATGGTTTGGTCTGTCAGGTAGCATGCTAACCGGTTTAAACATTATGGTCTGGTCATGGTTTGATCTGTCAGCTAGCATGTAGCTAACCGGTTTAAATGTTATGGTTTGATCTGTCAGCTAGCATGTAGCTAACCGGTTTAAATGTTATGGTTTGGTCTGTCAGGTAGCATGTAGCTAACCAGTTTAAACGTTTTAACCAGCAGCTGAGCTCCATGTTGAACCTGATTATGATCAGCTGATCTACAGTTAAACATCTGGAAACAGGAAGTTGGTTGTGGACCTACAGAGTCAGATACCGCTCCACGAAACAAGATGAATAAACAGATTTATTTACTGTAATTAAGGTTGTTAAAGTGCTTGAGAGGCGCTGTCGTTATGAATCGAGATCTTATCTGGATTGTTCCGGAGTCGTTGATGTGAACTGACACTTGAAGGAGTTTTAACAAACCTCGTGGTGTAGAGATTTATTTTGCAGCTGCTGGTAAAAACCCCGCCCCCTAACGACAGGTCATGTGACTCCAACCCCAGCTCAGCCAGCAGCAGTAACACTTCCTGTCTGTTCCTGTGGCCAGGGCTCATTACCCAGGAACCACCACGGTGGAGCAGGCCCTGAAGACGGGGAAGAAGCTGTGGGCGTCGGAGGACTACAGCACCTTCAACGACCAGGACGGAGGAGGCTGCTGGGCCCGCATCCTCAACCAGAACTACGTCAACGGCCGCATGACCTCGTAAGCAGATGCTCAAACCACACGCTGGAGATGTTCACCACGCAGGCTCATGGCGCTAGCTCCAGTAGCTCTACCTGGAGATGAAGCTCATGGCGCTAGCTCCAGGAGCTCTATCTGGAGATGAAGCTCATGGCGCTAGCTCCAGGAGCTTTACCTGTAGATGAAGCTCATGGCGCTAGCTCCAGGAGCTTCACCTGGAGATGAAGTTTATGGCGCTAGCTCCAGGAGCTTTACCTGGAGATGAAGCTCATGGCGCTAGCTCCAGGAGCTTTACCTGGAGATGAAGCTCATGGCGCTAGCTCCAGGAGCTTTACCTGGAGATGAAGCTCATGGCGCTAGCTCCAGGAGCTTTACCTGGAGATGAAGTTTATGGCGCTAGCTCCAGGAGCTTTACCTGGAGATGAAGCTCATGGCGCTAGCTCCAGGAGCTCCTGAGATGAAGCTCATGGCGCTAGCTCCAGGAGCTCTACCTGGAGATGAAGCTCATGGCGCTAGCTCCAGGAGCTTTACCTGGAGATGAAGCTCATGGCGCTAGCTCCAGGAGCTTTACCTGGAGATGAAGCTCATGGCGCTAGCTCCAGGAGCTTTACCTGAAGATGAAGCTCATGGCGCTAGCTCCAGGAGCTTTACCTGAAGATGAAGCTCATGGCACTAGCTCCAGGAGCTTTACCTGTAGATGAAGCTCATGGCGCTAGCTCCAGGAGCTTTACCTGTGGATGAAGCTCAAGGCGCTAGCTCCAGGAGCTTTACCTGGAGATGAAGCTCATGGCGCTAGCTCCAGGAGCTCTACCTGGAGATGAAGCTCATGGCGCTAGCTCCGGGAGCTTCACCTGGAGATGAAGCTCATGGCGCTAGCTCCGGGAGCTCTACCTGGAGATGAAGCTCATGGCGCTAGCTCCAGGAGCTTTACCTGGAGATGAAGCTCATGGCGCTAGCTCCAGGAGCTTCACCTGGAGATGAAGCTCCTGGCGCTAGCTCCAGGAGCTTTACCTGAAGATGAAGATCATGGTGCTAGCTCTAGGAGCTCTACCTGAAGATGAAGCTCATGGCGCTAGCTCCAGGAGCTTTACCTGAAGATGAAGCTCATGGCGCTAGCTCCAGGAGCTTTACCTGAAGATGAAGCTCATGGCGCTAGCTCCAGAGCTTTACCTGAAGATGAGCTCATGGCGCTAGCTCCAGGAGCTTTACCTGAAGATGAAGCTCATGGCGCTAGCTCCGGGAGCTTTAGCTGAAGCTCATGGCGCTAGCTCCAGGAGCTTTACCTGAGATGAAGCTCATGGCGCTAGCTCCAGGGAGCTCTACCTGAGATGAAGCTCATGGCGCTAGCTCCGGAGCTCTACCTGGAGATGAAGCTCATGGCTAGCTAGCTCCTGGATGAAGCTCATGGCTAGCTAGATGAAGCTCATGCTAGCCTAGCTCCGGAGCTTACCTGGAGCTCATGGCGCTAGCTCCGGGAGCCCTGAGATGAAGCTCATGGCGCTAGCTCCAGGAGCTCTACCTGAAGATGAAGCTCATGGCGCTAGCTCCAGGAGCGTTACCTGGAGATGAAGCTCATGGCGCTAGCTCTAGGAGCTCTACCTGAAGATGAAGCTCATGGCGCTAGCTCCAGGAACTTCACCTGGAGATGAAGCTCATGGCGCTAGCTCCAGGAGCTTTACCTGGAGATGGAGCTCATGGCGCTAGCTCCAGGAGCTCTACCTGAAGATGAAGCTCATGGCGCTAGCTCCAGGAGCGTTACCTGGAGATGAAGCTCATGGCGCTAGCTCTAGGAGCTCTACCTGAAGATGAAGCTCATGGCGCTAGCTCCAGGAACTTCACCTGGAGATGAAGCTCATGGCGCTAGCTCCAGGAGCTTTACCTGGAGATGGAGCTCATGGCGCTAGCTCCGGGAGCTTTACCTGTAGATGAAGCTCATGGCGCTAGCTCCAGGAGCTTTACCTGTAAGCTCATGACGTTAGCTCCAGGAGCTTCACCTGGAGATGAGCTGCTGCATCTAACAACACCAGTCTGAGTCCAGGTGTGTCTAACGGTGGTCCCTCCCGCAGCACCATCTCCTGGAACCTGGTGGCCAGCTACTACGAGGACCTGCCCTTCGGCAGGTGTGGCCTGATGACGGCTCAGGAGCCCTGGAGCGGGAACTACCAGGTGTCTTCTCCCATCTGGATAGCAGGTCTGCAGCTATGATGTTGGATGGTTGTTGTTCATCCACCAGCTGGAGGAAGAACCTTCAGCTGATGGACTGATGTTCTGGACAGACCTGAGGACCAGGTGATCTGGGGTCAGGTCTTGGTTCTGGAGGCGGCTCCTGAAGACTCATAGCTGGACTTGATGAACGACTAACCTGTGAACCTGTTGGCCGTTCTCTCGTAGCCCACACCACACAGTTCACTCAGCCTGGATGGACGTACCTGCAGACGGTTGGACACCTGGAGAAGGGAGGGAGTTACATCGCCCTGACTGACGGGAAGGGAAACCTCACTGTTGTCATAGAAACCATGGTAACTTATGTCTGAAAGCACTCATTTCTGTCATCTTCTCCTCTCTGGTAGAGGGTCCACTAACACAACATCACTGGTTAGTCTGGTTCTGATCCAGGACCCGCTTCCTCTGATCTAATCCATCAATCAATCAATCATCTTCTAAGAAACGACAATCTACCTTCTTTAAGAAATACGAGTGTTGCCCTCTGCTGTCCATTCAAGAGGACACGCACTCGTTTCCTGAAGGTTCCTGCGGTTCCTCTACCGACGGCTAGAGGCTGCGGTTCCTCTATTGACCGCTAGAGGCTGCGGTTCCTCTATTGACCGCTAGAGGCTGCGGTTCCTCTATTGACCGCTAGAGGCTGCGGTTCTTCTATTGACCGCTAGAGGCCGCGGTTCTTCTATTGACCGCTAGAGGCTGCGGTTCCTCTATTGACCGCTAGAGGCTGCGGTTCCTCTACCGACCGCTGCGGTTCCTCTACCGACCGCTAGAGGCCGCAGTTCCTCTACCCACAGCTAATGGCCGCGGTTCCTCTACCGACCGCTAGAGGCTGCTGTTCCTCTTCCTCTATTGACCGCTAGAGGCTGCGGTTCCTCTATTGACCGCTAGAGGCTGCGGTTCTTCTATTGACCGCTAGAGGCCGCGGTTCTTCTATTGACCGCTAGAGGCTGCGGTTCCTCTATTGACCGCTAGAGGCTGCGGTTCCTCTATTGACCGCTAGAGGCTGCGGTTCCTCTATTGACCGCTAGAGGCTGCGGTTCCTCTACCGACCGCTAGAGGCTGCGGTTCCTCTAGAGGCCGCGGTTCCTCTACCGACCGCTAGAGGCCGCGGTTCCTCTACCGACCGCTGCGGTTCCTCTACCGACTGCTAGAGGCCGCGGTTCCTCTACCGACCGCTAGAGGCCGCGGTTCCTCTACCGACCGCTAGAGGCCGCGGTTCCTCTACCGACCGCTGCGGTTCCTCTACCGACTGCTAGAGGCCGCGGTTCCTCTACCGACCGCTAGAGGCCGCGGTTCCTCTACCGACTGCTAGAGGCCGCAGTTCCTCTACCGACCGCTAGAGGCTGCTGTTCCTCTTCCTCTACCGACCGCTAGAGGCTGCGGTTCCTCTACCGACCGCTAGAGGCTGCGGTTCCTCTACCGACCGCTAGAGGCCGCGGTTCCTCTACCGACCGCTAGAGGCTGCGGTTCCTCTAGAGGCCGCGGTTCCTCTAGAGGCCGCGTTCCTCTACCGAGGCCGCGGTTCCTCTACCGACCACTAGAGGCCGCGGTTCCTCTACCGACCGCTAGAGGCTGCGGTTCCTCTATACCGACCGCTAAGGCCGCGGTTCCTCTACCGACCGCTAGAGGCCGCGGTTCCTCTACCGACCGCTAGAGGCCGCGGTTCGGTTCCTCTAACCGAGAGGCCGCGTTCCTACCGCTAGAGGCCGCGGTTCCTCTACCGACCGCTGCTAGAGGCTGCGGTTCCTCTATAGAGGCCGCGGTTCCTCTACCGTCCACTAGAGGCTGCTGTTCCTCTACCGACCGCTAGAAGCTGCGGTTCCTCTACCGACCGCTAGAGGCTGCGGTTCCTCTAGAGGCCGCGGTTCCTCTACCCACCGCTAGAGGCCGCAGTTCCTCTACCCACCGCTAGAGGTCGCGGTTCCTCTACCCACCGCTAGAGGCCGCGGTTCCTCTACCGACCGCTAGAGGCTGCGGTACCTCTTCCTCTACCGACCGCTAGAGGCCGCGGTTCCTCTAGAGGCCGCGGTTCCTCTACCGACCGCTAGAGGCCGCGGTTCCTCTTCCTCTACCGACCGCTAGAGGCCGCGGTTCCTCTATTGACCGCTAGAGGCCGCTGTTCCTCTACCGACCACTAGAGGCTGCGGTTCCTCTACCGACCACTAGAGGCCGCGGTTCCTCTACCAACCACTAGAGGCCGCAGTTCCTCTACCGACCGCTAGAGGCCGCGGTTCCTCTACCGACCGCTAGAGGCCGCGGTTCCTCTACCGACCGCTAGAGGCCGCGGTTCCTCTACCGACCGCTAGAGGCTGCGGTTCCTCTAGAGGCCGCGGTTCCTCTACCGTCCACTAGAGGCTGCTGTTCCTCTACCGTCCGCTAGAAGCTGCGGTTCCTCTACCGACCGCTAGAGGCTGCGGTTCCTCTACCCACCGCTAGAGGCCGCGGTTCCTCTACCGACCGCTAGAGGCTGCGGTTCCTCTTCCTCTACCGACCGCTAGAGGCTGCGGTTCCTCTTCCTCTACCGACCGCTAGAGGCTGCGGTTCCTCTTCCTCTACCGACCGCTAGAGGCCGCGGTTCCTCTACCGAGGCCCGCGGTTCCTCTAGACCGCGGTTCCTCTACCGCTAGAGGCCGCGGTTCCTCTACCGACCGCTAGAGGCCGCGGTTCCTCTACCGACCGCTAGAGGCCGCGGTTCCTCTTCCTCTACCGACCGCAAGAGGCCGCGGTTCCTCTACCGACAACTAGAGGCCGCGGTTCCTCTACCGACCACTAAAGGCCGCTGTTCCTCTACCGACCACTAGAGGCCGCGGTTCCTCTACCGACCATTAGAGGCCGCGGTTCCTCTACCGACCACTAGAGGCCGCTGTTCCTCTACCGACCACTAAAGGCCGCTGTTCCTCTACCAACCACTAGAGGCCGCGGTTCCTCTACCGACCATTAGAGGCCGCGGTTCCTCTACCGACCACTAGAGGCCGCGGTTCCTCTACCGACCACTAGAGGCCGCGGTTCCTCTACCGACCACTAGAGGCCGCTGTTCCTCTACCGACCACTAGAGGCTGCGGTTCCTCTACCGACCACTAGAGGCTGCGGTTCCTCTTCCTCTACCGACCGCTAGAGGCCGCGGTTCCTCTAGAGGCCGCGGTTCCTCTACCGACCGCTAGAGGCCGCGGTTCCTCTACCGACCGCTAGAGGCCGCGGTTCCTCTACCGACCGCTAGAGGCCGCGGTTCCTCTACCGACCGCTAGAGGCTGCGGTTCCTCTACCGACAGCTAGAGGCCGCGGTTCCTCTACCGACCACTAGAGGCCGCGGGCCGCGGTTCCTCTACCGACCACTAGAGGCCGCGGTTCCTCTACCGACCACTAGAGGCCGCGGTTCCTCTACTGACCACTAGAGGCCGCGGTTCCTCTATCGACCACTAGAGGCTGCCGTTCCTCTATCGACCGCTAGAGGCTGCGGTTCCTCCTCTTCTCCTGTCTTGTTCTTAGCACAGGAACAGCTGGAGTCTGGAGCCACTGAGTCTCTCAGGGTGCAGCTGTAATTAAAGTTTTATCATAATCTTGTAGTCAGAGTTTAACTTTGACGGTAACCAGAATCCAGATGTGACCATCACTCGTAAAGAGGACCTTCAACGATAATCAGAAACTGAAACGTTGGACTCTCTTTCAGACTCACAATCATTCAGCCTGCATCAGACCCCCCCTCCCTCCCTACAACCTGACCTCCCAGAAGGCCACGTTCCAGCTGAAAGGAGCCTTCGTAAGTTCCTCAGAGCTCCTCTTCGGTCTGGTGTCCCTCTGTGGTGATCTAACCCAGCTTTACTTCTCCCGTCAAAGGCCTCCATCAAGGAGCTGCAGGTGTGGCGGTCGCAGTTTAACTTCGAGACCAAGAAGCCCTCGTTCTTCGAGAAGCTTCCTCCACAGAAGGTAAAAACCCGTTGAACCACCTCTGAGGGGAGGAGCCACCAGAGGTCACCGGCGTCATGTTTGTGGTGTCCGCAGCTCGTAGATGGATCGCTGACTCTCAGTCTGGGTGAAGATGAGGTCTACACGCTCACCACCGTCACCGCTGGGAGGAAGGGCAGCTACCCGGACCCTCCGCCGTCAGAGCGCTTCCCCCGAGTCTACAAGGACGACTTCAACCTCCGTAAGGCTCCTTTCCAGGTTCCTCACCGGTCGGTGTAGAGCAGGGGTCTCTGGTTCTGGAGGTCTTAGATGTTCCCCGTCTGTGCAGGAAACCCTCCCTTCTCTGAGCCTCCGAACTTCGCAGACCAGACCGGCGTGTTTGAGTACTTCGTGAACCTGACGGACCCCGGGCCTCACGTCTTCACCATGAGGCAGGTGGTGACCCAGAAACCCGTCACGTGGGCGGCCGACGCCGACCAGACCGTCAGCGTGGTCGGAGACCATCAATGGTGAGGCGTGTCCTCCTGTCAGGTTAGGGTTAACCCCTACCCCCTACCCGCTACCCCCTAACCCAGCCAGGTGTGTTACAGGCAGAACCTGACGATCACATGTGACGTCTTCATGGAGAAGCCGAAGACCGGCGGCGTGTTCGTGGCGGCCAGGGTGGACAAAGGAGGCGGTTTTGTCCGTAGGTCCAAAGGAGTTTTCTTCTGGGTGTTCGCCGACGGCACCTTCAAGGTCACCACCGATCTGGGTCAGTGTGGTCACCTGACGGCTGCAGGTGTTCTGTAGTCTCAGGCTGAGGTTCTGAACATCTGGCCCGCTCTTCTTGGTGTTCACAGCTGGACAGACGGTGCTCGTGGAGGGACAGTCTGGAACCCAGACCTTCACCTGGTACACCCTGACCCTCACCGTCAAGGTAAGGAGACACCTGAGCTCTGCTGGTCCTCGTCTGTAAACGCATCCGTCCCGTTTATTTAGTTAAAATAACCTGAACAGGATAACTGCACCAGAGTAGGCCTCAGCAGGAAAGCTTCTCTTCATCCGTGATGTGCTTGCTTCCATCCATCCTTGTATTGCCTCTTTTTAGCCTTATCGCTAGCAGCTAGCTTTGGTAGCTATGGAGCAGATTCAGAGCTGGTGCATGAAGGCTTGATGAAGAAGTCGGCTCCTCTGTGATGTTTCGTTCCTGTGGGGCTTTTCTTTTTAGAAAACCATCCATGATGCTGCTAAAAGGTTCTCTTTGCTATCTGTGAAATAAAATTCCAGTGGTTAAATGATATTACGACGTAAGCTAACTGGGCAGTCACGTTGACCTTACGCTGACCCCGTACTGACGTTGTTAACATTGGGAAATGGGCATGTGACACATATTTTTATTATTCATTTCATGTCCAATTATGTATCTTATTTATTTATTTATTTATTTATTTATTTATTTATTTATTTATTTTTTAATTCATAGGCAAAAAGTATGTTTTTATATGTGCATTCATATATTTATACAGTGGTACCTATACTTTAGGAGTGTGAAAAAAATAAATAAATTTGGCGATATATCGCGATATTCGGCCGCCCGATATATCGATTTTTCAGCTCCTAATATCGATTTTTTTTTTTTTTTTTTAGGAAAATTAATTCATTCACTTAAATGTGCAAAAACACTAATAATAAACAATACATAGGTTGTTTATAGTTTGACTCAGTTTGTCCTCTGAATGATCAATATCATCTGATTAACATATACAGCAGCTAGATTTTTCATCTCTACTTTTAATTTTGATATTAACTGGGTAGAATATCGCAATATATCGTGATATCACGACATCGTGATAGTATCATGTTGTGACCTAAGTATCACGATACATATCGTATTGCGAGGTCCTTGCCAATTAATTGGTTCTGGAAGTAGTTTCGTAACCTGAAAATTTTGTAAGTAGAGACGCGTTTTCCATGTAAATGTCCTGATCTGTTCAGAACCCCCCAAAATTCAAACATTATTTTTTTTAGATAAATTATAAATGAAACATGAAATTACATAAAAACCTGTAAGAAATACATGTTAGAACTAGAAAAGCACTGACAGAGCACAGACCTCCACTAAACGCAACAATTATAGAAAATTTGAAAGTGATCCAGAATCCAGGATTTCTTCCGGATCAGAACCAAAATGAAATCAGTTCTTCCTTTTCACATTTCTGACAACTCCTGAAAATTTAATCAAAATCCATCCAGAACTTTTAGAGTTATCTTGAACACAGACAGATAAACGCCAGGAAAGACATAACCTCCTTGGAGGTAAAAATTGTTTGTTTACCTGGTTGCTGGGTTACGCTCATATAGACGAGGGGCCTCCTAGCCAATGGGATGCCAGGTAGATGCTAAGTGATAGCCAATGGGATGCCAGGAAGATGCTAAGCGATAGCCAATGGGATGCCAGGAAGATGCTAAGTGATAGCCAATGGGATTCCAGGTAGATGCTAAGCGACAGCCAATGGGATGCCAGGAAGATGCTAAGCGATAGCCAATGGCAGAGGAGCTCGGACGCACCGCTTTCAAACTGAGATACAGAGCCGACAGCCATTTTTACATTCAGTAAACTCTGGGAGCTGCGAGTAGCGCTACTGGATTTTTGCTTTTCGTATCCTGAAATTTCTTTCGTAACGAGGCAATATTTTCCCTTTGAGGCGTTTCGTAACCTGAAAATTTCGTATGTAGAAATGTTTGTAAGTAGAGGTACCACTGTATATGAAATGTCAGAATAGGTCATTTTTTTTTTACGACACCCCGGTTGAGAAGGCTGCTGTAGGTGATGTCACAGGGGGCGTGTCTACAGTTAAACACTAAACCTCAGCGAAGCTGACTGCACAGACCGTT
Source organism: Hirundichthys speculiger (assembly GCA_018398805.1). Taxonomy (NCBI): domain Eukaryota; kingdom Metazoa; phylum Chordata; class Actinopteri; order Beloniformes; family Exocoetidae; genus Hirundichthys; species Hirundichthys speculiger. The sequence continues at coordinate 22,985 of JAGFBZ010000324.1, forward strand.
GACGATGATGTTTCTCCCGCAGGGTCAACAGGCTTCAGGGATGCTGAACGGAAACCAGCTGTGGAACCACACGGTGGCGCTAGCGCCGCAGAGCGGCTGGGCCGCCGTGGGAACGAGCTCGTTTGAACTGGCTCAGTTCGATAACTTCGCTGTGGTGGCGGAGTGACGACATCGCTGCTGATACTGACCTACACTGAATGCTAACTTTTATTTTTAAACTTTACACACTCAACAATGATCTAAACGCACGTGAGCTCGCGTGCACGTGCAGCCTTACTGCTGATTAGACGTGATTCTTCATTTTTTTTTTTTTTTTTTGCACTGATGTTTTTATGGGTTTTAAAAGAATATGTGCAACAGAAGCGGCCCGTTCTTGACGTCTGGTGTTTCAGCTCGGTTGATACTGTAAAGGCCGACAGGGTTAGCAGTTAGCAGTTAGCAGGAGATATGAACACTGAGCATCTGAGCTGTGGAAACTTTTCCTGAGGACTTGAACGTTAGCCTGGAGCAGGAAACTTGAGCGTAGCTGCTGGGACGCCTGGCGGTTGAAGGTGAATAACTCTTCTGGAACCTTCCTCACGATGGTGACGTCCAGTCGGGAATGTTACCATGAAACTACCACAAATCAAATATTTGCTGTCAAAGTTCGTGTGTTCAAACTAGCTAGCTAGCCAGTATGTCAGACATGCTAAATGTAAGCTAGCTAGCACCCGTTTATTGAGCGTTTAAGGAGCTAGCTGGCATGGTGCTCACTCACTGCAGTGATGCTACTCCGTCTGCACTCTGCTAGCTAGTGACATGCTAAATTCAAGCTTTTATTGACAAATGAAGCAGTTTGCTAACCTGATGCTAACTAGCTTACCGCTGTGATGGTATTGGTCCATATAGCCAGCTAGATATCAGCCGCTAGCATCCCTTCACTGTCAGGTCAGGAGGCCAGCTAACATGGTGCTAGCTCACGGCTAGCTCTTCTGGACTCGTAGATGGCTAATATCTGATCTTCTACGTAACAACTCCACATCCAACATCTGCTTCCAAACTGGAAAGTCTCCTCAGCTCCCAGTTAAACGTCCGCTCCTCCAGGACAGGACGTGAGGACGGACGGTGTCGGTGGGACCGAGTGGTCCGAGTCTTCGTTACGTCACTGGGACCAAAGTTTGTCACGTCAGGGTTCGTTTCATGGTTGGAGAAGATTTAGAGTCTGAAGTCCATGAAATGTCTGTTCAGGTTCATCTTTAGAGCCGCGCCGTCGCAGCGCCACTTCTGACCACACGGGGGCAGCGGTGGCGCCGTCGCAGCGCCACTTCTGACCACACGGGGGCAGCGGTGGCGCCGTCGCAGCGCCACTTCTGACCACACGGGGGCAGCGGTGGCGCCGTCGCAGCGCCACTTCTGACCACACGGGGGCAGCGGTGGCGCCGTCGCAGCGCCACTTCTGACCACACGGGGGCAGCAGTGGCGCCGTCGCAGCGCCACTTCTGACCACACGGGGGCAGCAGTGGCGCCGTCGCAGCGCCAATTCTGACCACACGGGGGCAGCAGTGGCGCCGTCGCAGCGCCACTTCTGACCACACGGGGGCAGCAGTGGCGCCGTCGCAGCGCCACTTCTGACCACACGGGGGCAGCAGTGGCGCCGTCGCAGCGCCACTTCTGACCACATGGGGGCAGCAGAGGGTTCACGTGTCTCATCAGATGAGTGTGGTACGTGACAGATATAGACCATCACGTGACTGAACGTACGCAGAATCACGGCTGCGACAGAAGTTGCGCTGACGTCGTTTCACGCTGGATTCTTATTGGTTGTTTAGCTGACAGATGTTAGCGCAGCGACAGGAAGACGCTGAGACGTCAGTCTTTGATCTGGAGACGGTTTTGTCCTCCGTCTTTGTTCCTGAGTCACTGAGATGTACGACCAGGTGTCCCTCCATCTTTCATCTGTGAACCGACCTGATGATGTCAGAGGCTCAGATCAGTGCGCCCCCATGTGGTCGGAGGTGGCGCTGCCACGCGGAGCAGCTTTAACTGGATTATTCTACCTAGAATTAAAATGTATCATTTATTTTCCTGCTGCCTTTATTTTTTATAAAGATGATTGCTGATTTTATTTTTAATAATTATTTAGAATTAAAAACTGTCTTAAATGTTTTTTTTTTAATAATTTTTTTCTTTTTTACCGGTTTGTGTTTGAACAGATCCTTGATTAACTACGTTCATCTCTGTAAACGATTAAAACTGTTAACGACTGAATTAGAAATAAAATGGATCTGATCACATGACATGAAGCTGTTTGGGTTTTTATCCTTTTATTTAATTTATTTTTTGGTGGAGGTCTCTCGATGGGACCGGACCCAGTCTCCTGGTGGGACCAGACCCAGTCTCTTGATTGGACCGGAACCAGTCTCTTGATTGGACCGGAACCAGTCTCCCGGTTGGGCTGGAACCAGTCTCTTGGTTGGACCGGACCCAGTCTCCTGGTTGACCCGGAACCAGTCTCTTGATTGGACCGGAACTAGTCTCTTGATTGGACTGGAACCAGTCTCTTGGTGGGACAGGAACCAGTCTCCTGGTTGGACCGGAACTAGTCTCCTGGTGGGACTGGAACCAGTCTCTTGATTGGGCTGGAACCAGTCTCTTGGTTGGACCGGACCCAGTCTCTTGGTGGGACCGGACCCAGTCTCTTGGTGGGACCGGAACCAGTCTCTTGATTGGACCGGAACCAGTCTCTTGGTGGGACCGGAACCAGTCTCTTGATTGGACCGGAACCAGTCTCTTGGTTGGACCGGAACCAGTCTCTTGGTGGGACTGGAACCAGTCTCTTGATTGGACCGGAACCAGTCTCTTGGTTGGACCGGAACCAGTCTCTTGGTTGGACCGGAACCAGTCTCTTGATTGGACCGGACCCAGTCTCCCGGTTGGACCGGACCCAGTCTCCCGGTGTAACCGGGACCAGTCTCCCGGTGGGACAGGAACCAGTCTCTTAGTGTGACTGGACCCAGTCTCCTGGTGGGACCGGACCCAGTCTCCCGGTGTGACCGGGACCAGTCTCCCGGTGGGACCGGACCCAGTCTCCCGGTGGGACTGGACCCAGTCTCTTAGTGTGACTGGACCCAGTCTCCCGGTGGGACCGGACCCAGTCTCCCGGTGGGACTGGACCCAGTCTCTTGATTGGACTGGACCCAGTCGCCCGGTTGCTCCACTCTGGATTTGCCCGGGGGAGGGGGGGCGTTGAGCCCGAGTGGGGTTACTCATTTGTCCCCAGTTGGGACCATCTTCGGGTTTGTCCCAGTGGGAGAGAGGACGGCGTCTCTGCACCTTCAGGTCAGAGATCAGAGATTGACTGTTGTTGGTGCCAATGGACCCAACAGCGGTTCAGAGAACCCGACCTCCCTGGAGTCCCTGGAGGGGGAGGATGCTGGTAGGACCTGGTAGGACCAGACATGTAAAGGTTTATAAAGCTTATAAAGGTCCAACAGATCTGACCCAGCGGATCCAGAGCCAACGCCTTTCTGTCAATCAGACAACGTCAAATGACGTCCGGTAATCTGGATGGTCAGCTTTGATATAATTTTATCAGATGTGGTACAAAATAATCCTTTTACAGTTGTCATAGATGTGAAACCGAACAACTGAGAGCAAAACCCATGTTGTACCAGGCTGTAAATGTGGTTAATGCTGCTGTTTAATGTGGTTTCTGAGCTCCTGAGGACAAGTGGACATAGTTCAGTCAGTTAGAACAACTGTGGACTTGTTAGCGCAGCTAACACGCATTTATAAACATCTGCAGTTTAACTGAGGATAAAATCAACGCTAAAATCAAACTGAGGATAAAATCAACGCTCTGAGCTTTAATGTGACTCCTGACAGCGGACTCTTTTGGACCCTATATGTCGTGTTTTTGATGGGTTTTGTGTTTCAGTCGTGTTATAAATAAAGTTCAGTGGAGGTGGAACAAAAAAAAGTCAGTTTTATAAACTGGCTTCATCGATCAGTTAACCGCAAATTTGAAATTAGTAGTTATTTGTATTCAGTGAGGCTGGAAAAAATGAACTAAAAAAATCATAAAGTGACGCTCTTCCTGCGGCTACCTCCCGGGCTTCCGGTGGTCTCCATGGCAACAGCACGCTAACGGCTGAGAGGAGCAACATGGCGGAGCCTCCGAGGAGGAGAGTGTTTCTGAACGACACCGACCGCTTCTGCTGCAGACACATAGCTGAGGTAGGACTGATGTTAGCTAGGGTTAATGTGAAGGTAGGGTTAATCTGAGGTAGGTTTATCTGTTTATCTCTCTGCTTCAGTTAATCTGGCAGAGTTGAGGAAAACACAGAAGTAAAACGCTCAAGACTGTTCCTTTTTAATATCAACACTTAAACTGAACGAATGTTGGATTTTAGGAAAATAAAAACACATGTGAGATAATTTGCCATATAACTGAATTTAATTAAAGTTTATCTGTCACCAAAGACAGACTATTGGTTCAGTACAGATGAGGAGTAAATTAATCGATAAAATTATTACCAAACTAACAAAGTTAGAAGCAGATGGAGAAGTGTGGTTGAGTTTTCCAGAAATCTCCATGAACATTGAATGCAACATTAGAAACACAACAAACCCAGATATGGTGACCTTCTTCGATGACCCCGCCCCTTTTTGGGTGAAAACAAGCTACTGAATTTGACTGGTGGTCAGTATCATAGATATCTGATTCTAGATCTGCAGGTCCTCCAGACAGCAAATGAAACATAGATATCTAGATCTGCAGATGTTCAAACTGGAAACCTGCAGATCTACTGTTAGATATCTATGTTTAAACTGGAAACCTGCAGATCTACTGTTAGATATCTATGTTTAAACTGGAGGACCTGCAGATCTACTGTTAGATATCTATGTTTAAACTGGAAACCTGCAGATCTACTGTTAGATATCTATGTTTAAACTGGAAACCTGCAGATCTACTGTTAGATATCTATGTTTAAACTGGAGGACCTGCAGATCTACTGTTAGATATCTATGTTTAAACTGGAAACCTGCAGATCTACTGTTAGATATCTACGTTTAAACTGGAGGACATGCAGATCTACTGTTAGATATCTACGTTTAAACTGGAGGACCAGCAGATCTACTGGTAGATAATCTATGTTGAAACTGGAGGACCTGCAGATCTACTGTTAGATATCTATGTTTAAACTGGAAGACCTGCAGATCTACTGTTAGATATCTATGTTTAAACTGGAGGACCTGCAGATCTACTGTTAGATATCTATGTTTAAACTGTTTAGTTCCTGAGCTCTGTCCTTGGTCCCGTTTAGTTCCTGAGCTCTGTCCTTGGTTCTGTTTAGTTCCTGAGCTCTGTCCTCGGTTCCGTTTAGTTCCTGAGCTCTGTCCTTGGTCCCGATTAGTTCCTGAGCTCTGTCCTCGGTTCTGTTTAGTTCCTGAGCTCTGTCCTCGGTTCCGTTTAGTTCCTGAGCTCTGTCCTTGGTCCCGATTAGTTCCTGAGCTCTGTCCTTGGTCCCGATTAGTTCCTGAGCTCTGTCCTTGGTCCCGTTTAGTTCCTGAGCTCTGTCCTCGGTTCCGTTTAGTTCCTGAGCTCTGTCCTCGGTTCCGTTTAGTTCCTGAGCTCTGTCCTTGGTCCCGTTTAGTTCCTGAGCTCTGTCCTTGGTCCCGTTTAGTTCCTGAGCTCTGTCCTTGGTCCCGATTAGTTCCTGAGCTCTGTCCTCGGTCCCGTTTAGTTCCTGAGCTCTGTCCTTGGTCCTGTTTAGTTCCTGAGCTCTGTCCTTGGTTCTGATTAGTTCCTGAGCTCTGTCCTCGGTTCTGTTTAGTTCCTGAGCTCTGTCCTTGGTCCCGATTAGTTCCTGAGCTCTGTCCTTGGTTCCGTTTAGTTCCTGAGCTCTGTCCTTGGTCCCGTTTAGTTCCTGAGCTCTGTCCTTGGTCCCGTTTAGTTCCTGAGCTCTGTCCTCGGTTCTGTTTAGTTCCTGAGTGATGGTGGGCTCAGAGCAGCTGATGATGATGAGGAGGAGGAGGAGGAGGAGCTTGCACCTGCAGGTTTCCAGGTGGTGGGAACCGTTTGTGGACCTGGCGGGGGAGGGGCTCACCTCCTGGAGGAGTACGTTGTAAGTGTTCTGATCCGTTTCCCTGGAGGAGCTTGGTCTGTGGAAACATCTGCAGCAGCTGTTTCTGTCTCCGGAAGCGTCCCAGCAGGACGGAGCTGCTGTCCAGGCTGATGGACTGTGACGTGGTCGTCTACAGCGTCACTCAGGACGCCGAGCAGGTGGAGGAAGCTACCTGGGCCGTTACAGGTGAGACCTGCTGCATCTTCTAACTGTCAGTCATCACTGGAAATGAAGGAGGTCCAGATGTTGACCTGGAACCAGGATGAGGTTGGTTTCTGACCCGGTTCCAGGTGGACACCTGTCTGACCCGGTTCCAGGTGGACACCTGTCTGACCCGGTTCCAGGTGGACACCTGTCCGACCCGGTTCCAGGTGGACACTAACTCCTCCTGTGTTCCTCCTCAGCTCTTCACGGTTCCATCAGCTGCTTCTCTGGACCCAAGACCTTCATCCTGATCTCCACAGTGATGACCTGGGCCTGCAGCAGACCACCACACAGGGTAGGTTCTGGTTCCCAGAGTCCTGCTGGACCCATGTGGTTCCCAGGTGGTTCCCAGAGTCCTGCTGGACCCATGTGGACCCAGGTGGTTCCCAGTGTCCTGCTGGATCCATGTGGACCCAGGTGGTTCCCAGTGTCCTGCTGGATCCATGTGGACTCAGATGTTCCCAGAGTCCTGCTGGATCCATGTGGACTCAGGTGGTTCCCAGAGTCCTGCTGGATCCATGTGGACTCAGGTGGTTCCCAGAGTCCTACTGGATCCATGTGGACTCAGGTGGTTCCCAGAGTCCTGCTGGACCCAGGTGGTTCCCAGAGTCCTGCTGGACCCAGGTGGTTCCCAGAGTCCTGCTGGATCCATGTGGACTCAGATGTTCCAGAGTCCTGCTGGATCCATGTGGACTCAGGTGGTTCCCAGAGTCCTACTGGATCCATGTGGACTCTGGTGGTTCCCAGAGTCCTGCTGGATCCATGTGGACTCTGGTGGTTCCCAGAGTCCTACTGGATCCATGTGGACTCAGATGTTCCCAGTGTCCTGCTGGATCCATGTGGACTCAGGTGGTTCCCAGAGTCCTGCTGGATCCATGTGGACTCAGGTGGTTCCCAGAGTCCTACTGGATCCATGTGGACTCAGGTGGTTCCCAGAGTCCTGCTGGATCCATGTGGACTCAGGTGGTTCCCAGAGTCCTGCTGGATCCATGTGGACTCAGGTGGTTCCCAGAGTCCTACTGGATCCATGTGGACTCAGGTGGTTCCCAGAGTCCTGCTGGATCCATGTGGACTCAGGTGGTTCCCAGAGTCCTGCTGGATCCATGTGGACTCAGGTGGTTCCCAGAGTCCTGCTGGATCCATGTGGACTCTGGTGGTTCCCAGAGTCCTGCTGGATCCATGTGGACTCTGGTGGTTCCCAGAGTCCTGCTGGATCCATGTGGACCCAGGTGGTTCCCAGAGTCCTGCTGGATCCATGTGGACTCAGGTGGTTCCCAGAGTCCTGCTGGATCCATGTGGACTCTGGTGGTTCCTGGTCCGTTCTGTCTCAGGGGGATCAGGAGCTTCCTCTCACAGATGAGATGTACTGGAGCAGAAGAGCTCATCCCAACTTCAGGAGGCACCTGGACCTGGAGAAGAAGGTGGTGAAGCTGGGGAAGACGGTGGGTTAAAGGTCAAAGGTCACGCTGCGTGTCACAGGCGTGTGCTGACGGGTCTGTGTCCTCAGGACCGGGCCCGGTTCTCCACGTACGTGGTGGCGTCAGGACTGCAGTTCGGGATGGGAGAGCAGATCTTCCAGCACTTCTTCCAGGTGAGACCAGCAGACGCTGGTGGGCCTCCTGGAACCTGGTTCCTGGATCCTGGTTCCTGGTTCATGGGTCCTGGTTCCTGATTCATGGTTCATTGTTCCTGGTTCATGGTTCATGGGTCCTGGATCCTAGATCCTGGTTCATGGGTCCTGGTTCATGGGTCCTGGATCCTGGATCCTGGTTCATGGGTCCTGGGTCCTGATTCCTGGGTCCTGGTTCCTGGAACCTGGTTCATGGGTCCTGGTTCCTGATTCATGGTTCCTGGTTCATGGGTCCTGGATCCTGGTTCATGGGTCCTGGTTCCTGATTCATGGGTCCTGGTTCCTGGATCCTGGTTCCTAGTTCATGGGTCCTGGTTCATGGGTCCTGGATCCTGGTTAATTGGTCCTGGTTCCTGATTCATGGGTCCTGGTTCCTGGTTCATGGGTCCTGGATCCTGGATCCTGTTTCCTGGAACCTGGTTCCTGGTTCAAGGGTCCTGGTTCCTGGTTCATGGGTCCTGGTTCCTGTTTCCTGGAACCTGGAACCTGGTTCATGGGTCCTGGTTCCTGGTTCATGGGTCCTGGATCCTGGTTCATGGATCCTGGTTCCTCCTTCCTGGTTCCTTGTTCCTGATTCATGGTTCATGGTTCCTGGTTCCTGGTTCATGGGTCCTGGATCTTAGATCCTGGTTCATGGGTCCTGGTTCCTGGTTCATGGGTCCTGGATCCTGGATCCTGGTTCATGGTCCTGGTCCTGGGTCCTGATTCCTGGGTCCTGGTTCCTGGATCCTGGTTCATGGGTCCTGGTTCCTGATTCATGGTTCATGGTCCTGGGTCCTGGATCCTGGTTCATGGGTCCTAGTTCCTGATTCATGGGTGGTTCCTGGTTCCTGGTTCCTGGTTCCTGGTTCATGGGTCCTGGTTCATGGGTCCTGGATCCTGGTTAATTGGTCCTGGTTCCTGATTCATGGGTCCTGGTTCCTGGTCTCCTGGATTGGACCTGGTTCCTGGAACCTGGTTCCTGGTTCAGGGTCCTGGTTCCTGGTTCATGGGTCCTGGTTCCTGTTTCCTGGAACCTGGAACCTGGTTCATGGGTCCTGGTTCCTGATTCATGGGTCCTGGATCCTGGTTCCTGGTTCATGGTTCCTCCTTCCTGGTTCCTTGTTCCTGATTCATGGTTCATGGTTCCTGGTTCCTGGTTCATGGGTCCTGGATCTTAGATCCTGGTTCATGGGTCCTGGTTCCTGGTTCATGGGTCCTGGATCCTGGATCCTGGTTCATGGGTCCTGGGTCCTGATTCCTGGGTCCTGGTTCCTGGATCCTGGTTCATGGGTCCAGGTTCCTGATTCATGGTTCCTGGTTCATGGGTCCTGGATCCTGGTTCATGGGTCCTGGTTCCTGATTCATGGGTCCTGGTTCCTGGATCCTGGGTCCTGGTTCATGGGTCCTGGATCCTGGTTAATTGGTCCTGGTTCCTGATTCATGGGTCCTGGTTCCTGGTTCATGGGTCCTGGATCCTGGATCCTGTTTCCTGGAACCTGGTTCCTGGTTCAAGGGTCCTGGTTCCTGGTTCATGGGTCCTGGTTCCTGTTTCCTGGAACCTGGTACCTGGTTCATGGGTCCTGGTTCCTGATTCATGGGTCCTGGATCCTGGTTCCTGGTTCATGGGTCCTGGATCCTGGTTCATGGATCCTGGTTCCTCCTTCCTGGTTCCTTGTTCCTGGTTCATGGTTCCTGGTTCATGGTTCATGGGTCCTGGTTCCTGGTTCATGGGTCCTGGTTCCTGGTTCCTGGAGGTGTTTCACCCCCCAGGTGTCTTCTGGATGGTTCCCTGGCTCAGGCCTTTTTAAAACCATGGCTCTCTACACTGGAAGTGGGCGGAGCCAACAGGTCCATCACCTGCTGGACACCTGCAGTGTCGTTAACGGAACCCTGTGTTTGCAGAGATCCTGGCTGGGTCAAGAACCTGAGATACCGGTCTACGGAGACGGGAAGAACGTGGTTCCTACGATCCACATCAGTGACCTGGCCAGGTACGGCGCCGTGCAGGTGTAGCGACCCGGCATGAAGGTGCTGATGCTGCTGACCGAGCGGTTCTGGTGTGTTCCAGGGTGATCCAGAACCTGATCCAGAACCCACCCACGCCCCAATACCTGCTGGCTGTGGACCGCTCCCACAGCACCATGGAGGACATCGTGAAGGTCAGCATGGACCCAGAAGATGTTTCTGGTTGGACTTTCCATCAGAACCAGGTCCTGAGATGTTCTTCAGCTGGTTCTGAACCAGCTGAAGAACATCTCAGGACCTGGTTCCAGCAAAAACATGGTTCAGAACCAGCTGAAGAACATCTCAGGACCTGGTTCCAGACGAAACATGGTTCAGAACCAGCTGAAGAACATCTCAGGACCTGGTTCCAGCAGAAACAAAAACATGGTTCAGAACCAGCTGAAGAACATCTCAGGACCTGGTTCCAGCAGAAACATGGAAACATGGTTCAGAACCAGCTGAAGAACATCTCAGGACCTGGTTCCTGCAGAAACGTGGTCCTGAGATGTTCTTCAGCCGGTTCAGAACCAGCTGAAGAACATCTCAGGACCTAGTTCCAGCAAAAACGTGGTTCAGAACCAGCTGAAGAACATCTCAGGACCTGGTTCCAGACAAAACATGGTTCAGAACCAGCTGAAGAACATCTCAGGACCTGGTTCCAGCAGAAACGTGGTCCTGAGATGTTCTTCAGCCGGTTCAGAACCAGCTGAAGAACATCTCATGTCCTGGTTCCAGCAGAAACATGGTTCAGAACCGGCTGAAGAACATCTCAGGACCTGGTTCCTGCAGAAACGTGGTCCTGAGATGTTCTTCAGCCGGTTCAGAACCAGCTGAAGAACATCTCAGGACCTGGTTCCAGCAAAAACATGGTTCAGAACCGGCTGAAGAACATCTCAGGACCTGGTTCCAGCAGAAACGTGGTCCTGAGATGTTCTTCAGCCGGTTCAGAACCAGCTGAAGAACATCTCAGTTCCTGGTTCCAGCAGAAACATGGTTCAGAACCGGCTGAAGAACATCTCAGGATCTGGTTCCTGCAGAAACGTGGTCCTGAGATGTTCTTCAGCCGGTTCAGAACCAGCTGAAGAACATCTCATGTCCTGGTTCCAGCAGAAACATGGTTCAGAACCGGCTGAAGAACATCTCAGGACCTGGTTCCAGACGAAACATGGTTCAGAACCAGCTGAAGAACATCTCAGGACCTGGTACCAGCAGAAACGTGGTCCTGAGATGTTCTTCAGCCGGTTCAGAACCAGAACATGAACGTTTCCATCTCTGGAAACATCTTGATCAGGAAGAAGAAAGCTGGAATTCTGCTGTTTGAACAGAAAGTTCTACACAAACTCCAGACTTTTTGTTGTAAAACTGTGACCTGTTCTCCTCCAGGCCGTGGCTTCTGCACTTGGACCAGGAAAGATCCAGAACCGGCCGTGGGAGGAGGCCTTCCTCATTCAGGACCTGAGCGTATGTTGATCCTGCTCCGCTCAGAGAGACACGCCCCCTGTGATGTCACTGAGGTTCACGTGTCAGCGACTGTAGAAGGACCTCTAGATTCAACAGGAAAATATGATTGAACATCTTAAATCACTGGTGTCAAACACGAGGCCCGCGGGCCAAATGTGGCCCGCCACGTCATTTTATGTGGCCCCTCGAGAGCTTGTGCGCTATTGGCTTAAATTTTAAACCAATATTTTAAGACTTAAAATAAGCTTACGCCGCTTTAAAAGGCACATTGACAATAAACTGCATCTCCCATAATGCATTTCTTCGTCACCCACAATGATAACAGACATCAAGACGATTTTCAGAACTGATGGACTTGAGAAAGACCTTTACAAACTAACCCCAAAAATGTCTTTTTTGTTATGAGGCAGGTGTCAGTCGCGAAAGAGTTTAATCTACGTCGGGATTTTGGCCTCGAACACGAAGCTAACTATGCTAAATTTGCTAATTAGCCCACAAGAAAAACCAAGAATCGCTCCCGCTTCTGAAACCAAGGTAATGGATACTCTTACAACCACAAACCCTGAGTTTAATATAATAATGATTTAAATATTTGAAACTTGAATAGATAATAAATACAGAAACAGTAATTTACAATATAATAAGGTAGTTTAATTTATTTGGTTTTACATTCCATTTTGTTACGTTCATGCTGTCAGTCTGGCCCTTCGAGGGCAGCCATGATGCTGATCACCTGACACCCCTGTTTTAAATATCGACCCATGGCCTCCAGGGGGTGGGGTCAGTGGTTTCAGCAGGCGGCCATGTCCAGAGACTTCAGTCCTGCAGCTGGTCGCAGGTTCGACTTCCCTTTGCTGCCTTTGACCTTCTAACTGTGAATAAGAGCAACAAATCTTAAAAAATAAAAAAATTACTCCAAATTCAGCACGTACAGAGAAAACAGCAGTGGGCCCAAAATGGAGCCTTGAGGAACCCCACAGAAGAAGAAAATTCTCCAAGCTGTACAGAGAAGCTCCTGTAAGTCAACCATGAGCTGAACCAGTCCAGGGCTGTGGTCACCTGCATCCTGGACCTCACCTGGACCTCACCTGGACCTGCACTGAGCAGAGCACCTGTGATGAGACCTGAACCCGGATGAAGTTCCTCATTAACGCTATTGAATTGGGCGTAACGGCTGAGGAACAGCAGTCATGTGACCGGGCGTCTCCTCCAACAGGTGATGGAGGTCGACTCCCTGCAGGTCAGCCTGCACCTGGACGCTGTCTTCGTCCACAACCTGTTCTCCTTCAGCTGGCGGTGCCAGTCGGGTCTGGTGGAGAACGTGGATCTGGTGGTGGAGGAGTACCGGCAGACCCGCGGACTGCTGGTGGGTCCAGGACTCTCTGCTCTGGTGGCCTCTGGTTCTGAGGAGGTTCCGGTTGAACGGCTGTGTCTCGTGTCCTCCGCAGCCCATCAGAACCTGCGTCCTTGGTCCTCCGTCCGTGGGGAAGACCGGCGTGTCCACACGGATCTGTGAGCGGTACCGGCTGCACCACGTCACCCTGCAGGCCGCCGTCTCTGAGGCCGCCGCCCAGCTGGTGAGGCGCCGGGCGACCGGGAGGCTTCGCTCCAGAGACATCTGTCCAGACGTGTCCATGTTTGTGTCTTCAGGAGGAGGCCCTGAAGAACCCGGACCCAGACATGAAGATGTCACCAGCAGAGGTCCAGGAGCTGCTCAGTGGGCTGAGGGACGGTGACGAGGACTCAGGTCAGAACCTCCTACCAGCTCTGGATGGACCCAGAACACCTTCATCCTCAGGAGACTGTCCATCTTCTGTTTTCAGGTGCATTATGGGTAATCTTACTCTCCCATCTGGCAGGAGTTTCAGAGCAGCAGCAGCTGCAGGTGTTGAAGGACAAGCTGAGGTCCAACCCGTGCAGGAACCAGGGCTTTGTTCTGGACGGGTTCCCCCACACCTACGAGGAGGCCCAGGAGCTGTTCTGTGGTGAGACGTCGACCCGCCGCTGCAGGTGTGATGAGCACGACTCCAGCTCACCTGTACACCTGTTCTGTTCTTCACCTGCAGAAGATCCAGAGGAGAAGTCCCAGAGTTCCTCACACAGTTGGAGCATCACTCCAGGTCCTTAACTGTTTTAATTAGGGATGCACCATACTGATACTGCTGCTGGCTAGCTCACGTTAGCTAATGTTAGCTGACGTTAGCCCACGTTAGCTAATGTAAGCCTACGTTAGCTAATGTTAGCCCACGTTAGCTAATGTTAGCCTACGTTAGCTAATGTTAGCCCACGTTAGCTAATGTTAGCCTACGTTAGCCAAATGTTAGCTCATGTTAGCTAATGTTAGCTCACGTTAGCGCAAATTCAAAACTCCATGGAAGCTTTAGATGAGGGAGAGGGGAGGGGAGGGGAGGGCTGCTGCTGGCCTTGCCCACGTTAGCTAATGTTAGCTAATGTTAGCGCTCATGTTAGCGCGATTTAAAACTCCATGGAAGCGATGGTTATGTTTCAGGTGGCTGATCAGGTTTGACGTATTAAAGCTTGTGCTATTTTTTCCTCTTTCACGCGGAGCATTCGTCACAAATAACCAGCGAACTATCTTCCTCTGAAACTTTAACGAAGTTCCATGTAATAGCCTCCATGTTTGTTTGTTTTCATCAGCGCACTGAACTGCAGGCTGCATTCAAGGTGTAACGTAAATTCCACCGTTCCCTCGTTTACTAGTCGTTCTTTCAGCTTTTTCTATTTTTTTATATTTTTATGTGTAACATGTGGGAAAATACTGCGAATATCGATTCAAGTCAGCAACTACTAAAATTATGACCGAGTTAACGACTTATTTTCTGGTATGAGGGGGTATTCTTGATTTTCCTGACTTGAGTTAATCGTTTTTCTGATTATGCAGACGTCATTTGAACATAACATTCACTGTTGGTCAATTCAAGGCTCAGAGGGAGCGAGACACTGCTGTGTTGACAAAAATATATGTTATCGGGGCTATTCGTCGTGATATCGGAGTTATCGGGATGACGTCATATTTCCTGTTATCGTCCCGCTAGTTATCGGCCCGCTAGTTATCGGCCCGCTAGTTATCATCCCGATAGTTATCGGCCCGCTAGTTATCGTCCCGCTAGTTATACGGCCCGCTAGTTAACGGCCCGCTAGTTATCGTCCCGATAGTTATCGGCCCGCTAGATAGCTATCGTCCCGATAGTTATCGGCCCGCTAGTTATCGGCCCGCTAGCTATCGTCGCGATAGTTAACGGCCCGCTAGTTATCGGCCCGCTAGCTATCAGGTCGATAGTTATGGTGCACCCCTAGTTTTAATGCTTCAGTCCACAGCTGCTGTCCTCAGGATCTTGTCCTCCAGAAACATGTCTTCGTCTGGCTGCAGGGCTTGTCTTGGTCCTGGACGCCCCAGACGACCTCCTGCTGGACCGGGTCATGAACCTTCCTGAGGAGCAGATGCTGCAGAGGGGCTACGATCCAGAGAGCTTCCAGAGGAGCCTGGACGCCTTCAGACAGAAGAACCTGGACCAGCAGACGGCCGGCAGCTTCTTCACGGAGCAGGACGTCAGCGTTCTGAGTCTGGGTAATCCTGGAGGACGTCCTGAGTGGACCTGGTCCATTCAGGACCAGGTCCACTCGGGACGTCTGCACTCTGAGTCTGGGTAATCCTGGAGGACGTCCCGAGTGGACCTGGTCCATTCAGGACGTCGGCGCTCTGAGTCTGGGTAATCCTGGAGGACGTCCCGAGTGGACCTGGTCCATTCGGGACGTCAGCGTTCTGTGTCTGGGTAATCCTGGAGGACGTCCCGAGTGGACCTGGTCCATTCAGGACGTCGGCGCTCTGAGTCTGGGTAATCCTGGAGGACGTCCCGAGTGGACCTGGTCCATTCAGGACGTCGGCGCTCTGAGTCTGGGTAATCCTGGAGGACGTCCCGAGTGGACCCGGTCCATCAGGACGTCGGCATTCTGAGTCTGGGTAATCCTGGAGGACGTCCCGAGTGGACCTGGTCCATTCAGGACGTCGGCGCTTCTGAGTCTGGGTAATCCTGGAGGACGTCCCGAGTGGACCTGGTCCATTCAGGACGTCGGCATCTGAGTCTGGGGTAATCCTGGAGGACGTCCCGAGTGGACCTGGTCCATTCGGGACGTCGCGCTCTGAGTGATCTGGGTAATCCTGGAGGACGTCCCGAGTGGACCTGGTCCATTCAGGACGTCGGCGCTCTGAGTCTGGGTAATCCTGGAGGACGTCCCGAGTGGACCTGGTCCATTCAGGACGTCGGCGCTCTGAGTCTGGGTAATCCTGGAGGACGTCCCGAGTGGACCTGGTCCATTCAGGACGTCGGCGCTTCTGAGTCTGGGTAATCCTGGAGGACGTCCCGAGTGGACCCGGTCCATTCAGGACGTCGGCATTCTGAGTCTGGGTAATCCTGGAGGACGTCCTGGAGTGGACCCGGTCCATTCAGGACGTCGGCATTCTGAGTCTGGGTAATCCTGGAGGACGTCCCGAGTGGACCCGGTCCATTCAGGACGTCGGCGCTCTGAGTCTGGGTAATCCTGGAGGACGTCCTGAGTGGACCCGGTCCATTCAGGACGTCGGCGCTCTGAGTCTGGGTAATCCTGGAGGACGTCCCGACTGGACCCGGTCCATTCAGGACGTCGGCGCTCTGAGTTTGGGTAATCCTGGAGGACGTCCCGAGTGGACCTGGTCCATTCAGGACGTCGGCGCTCTGAGTCTGGGTAATCCTGGAGGACGTCCCGAGTGGACCTGGGTCCATTCAGGACGTCGGCGCTCTGAGTCTGGGTAATCCTGGAGGACGTCCCGAGTGGACCCGGTCCATTCAGGACGTGGGCGCTCTGAGTCTGGGTAATCCTGGAGGACGTCCCGAGTGGACTTGGTCCATTCAGGACGTCGGCGTTCTGAGTCTGGGTAATCCTGGAGGACGTCCCGAGTGGACCCGGTCCATTCAGGACGTCGGCGCTCTGAGTCTGGGTAATCCTGGAGGACGTCCCGAGTGGACCCGGTCCATTCAGGACGTCGGGGCGCTCTGAGTCTGGGTAATCCTGGAGGACGTCCCGACTGGACCCGGTCCATTCAGGACGTCGGCGCTCTGAGTTTGGGTAATCCTGGAGGACGTCCCGAGTGGACCTGGTCCATTCAGGACGTCGGCGCTCTGAGTCTGGGTAATCCTGGAGGACGTCCCGAGTGGACCTGGTCCATTCAGGACGTCGGCGCTCTGAGTCTGGGTAATCCTGGAGGACGTCCCGAGTGGAACCCGGTCCATTCAGGACGTGGGCGCTCTGAGTCTGGGTAATCCTGGAGGACGTCCCGAGTGGACTTGGTCCATTCAGGACGTCGGCGTTCTGAGTCTGGGTAGGTATCCTGGAGGACGTCCCGAGTGGACCCGGTCCACTCAGGACGTCGGCATTCTGAGTCTGGGTAATCCTGGAGGACGTCCCGATGGACCCGGTCCATTCAGGACGTCGGCATTCTGAGTCTTGGTAATCCTGGAGGACGTCCCGAGTGGACCCGGTCCATTCAGGACGTCGGCATCTGAGTCTGGGTATCCTGGAGGACGTCCCGAGTGGACCCGGTCCATTCAGGACGTCGGCGCTCTGAGTCTGGGTAATCCTGGAGGACGTCCCGACTGGACCCGGTCCATTCAGGACGTCGGCGCTCTGAGTTTGGGTAATCCTGGAGGACGTCCCGAGTGGACCTGGTCCATTCAGGACGTCGGCGCTCTGAGTCTGGGTAATCCTGGAGGACGTCCCGAGTGGACCCGGTCCATTCAGGACGTCGGCGTTCTGAGTCTGGGTAATCCTGGAGGACGTCCCGAGTGGACCCGGTCCATTCAGGACGTCGGCGCTCTGAGTCTGGGTAATCCTGGAGGACGTCCTGAGTGGACCCGGTCCATTCAGGACGTCGGGGCTCTGAGTCTGGGTAATCCTGGAGGACGTCCCGACTGGACCCGGTCCATTCAGGACGTCGGCGCTCTGAGTTTGGGTAATCCTGGAGGACGTCCCGAGTGGACCTGGTCCATTCAGGACGTCGGCGCTCTGAGTCTGGGTAATCCTGGAGGACGTCCCGAGTGGACCTGGTCCATTCAGGACGTCGGCGCTCTGAGTCTGGGTAATCCTGGAGGACGTCCCGAGTGGACCCGGTCCATTCAGGACGTGGGCGCTCTGAGTCTGGGTAATCCTGGAGGACGTCCCGAGTGGACTTGGTCCATTCAGGACGTCGGCGTTCTGAGTCTGGGTAATCCTGGAGGACGTCCCGAGTGGACCCGGTCCATTCAGGACGTCGGCATTCTGAGTCTGGGTAATCCTGGAGGACGTCCCGAGTGGACCCGGTCCATTCAGGACGTCGGCATCCTGGTAGGAGTCTTCGGTCTGGGTAATCCTGGAGGACGTCCCGAGTGGACCTGGTCCATTCAGGACGTCGGCGCTCTGAGTCTGGGTAATCCTGGAGGACGTCCCGAGTGGACCCCGGTCCATTCAGGACGTCGGCGCTCTGAGTCTGGGTAATCCTGGAGGACGTCCCGACTGGACCCGGTCCATTCAGGACGTCGGCGCTCTGAGTTTGGGTAATCCTGGAGGACGTCCCGAGTGGACCTGGTCCATTCAGGACGTCGGCGCTCTGAGTCTGGGTAATGCTGGAGGACGTCCTGAGTGGACCCGGTCCATTCGGGACGTCGGCGCTCTGAGTCTGGGTAATCCTGGAGGACGTCCCGACTGGACCCGGTCCATTCAGGACGTCGGCGCTCTGAGTTTGGGTAATCCTGGAGGACGTCCCGAGTGGACCTGGTCCATTCAGGACGTCGGCGCTCTGAGTCTGGGTAATCCTGGAGGACGTCCCGAGTGGACCATTCAGGACGTCGGCGCTCTGAGTCTGGGTAATCCTGAGGACGTCCCGAGTGGACCCGGTCCTTCAGACGTCGGCGAGTCTGGGTAATCCTGGAGGACGTCCCGAGTGGACCGGGTCCATTCAGGACGTCGGCGTTCTGAGTCCTGGGTAATCCTGGAGGACGTCCCGAGTGGACCGGGTCCATTCAGGACGTCGGCGTTCTGAGTCTGGGTAATCCTGGAGGACGTCCCGAGTGGGACCGGGTCCATTCAGGACGTCGGCGCTCTGAGTCTGGGTAATCCCGGAGGACGTCCAGAATGGACCCGGTCCACTCGGGACGTCTCTGAGTCTGGGTATCCCGGAGGACGTCCCGAATGGACCCGGTCCACTTCTGGACGTCGGCGCTCTGAGTCTGGGTAATCCGGAGACGTCCCGGTGACCCGGTCCATTCGGGACGTCGGCGCTCTGAGTCTGGGTAATCCGGGGACGTCCCGAGTGGACCCGGTCCATTCGGGACGTCGGCGCTCTGGTCTGGGTAATCCTGGAGGACGTCCCGAGTGGACCGGTCCATTCCGGACGTCGGCGCTCTGAGTCTGGGTAATGGAGGACGTCCTGAGTGGACCCGGTCCTTCGGGACGTCGGCGCTCTGAGTCTGGGTAATCCTGGAGGACGTCCCGAGTGGACCGGTCCATTCGGGACGTCGGCGCTCTGAGTCTGGGTAATCCTGGAGGACGTCCCGAGTGGACCGGTCCATTCAGGACGTCGGCGCTCTGAGTCTGGGTAATCCTGGAGGACGTCCTGAGTGGACCTGGTCCATTCGGGACGTGGGCGCTCTGAGTCTGGGTAATCCTGGAGGACGTCCCGAGTGGACCCGGTCCATTCGGGACGTCGGCGCTCTGAGTCTGGGTAATCCTGGAGGACGTCCCGAGTGGACTCGGTCCATTCGGGACGTCGGCGCTCTGAGTCTGGGTAATCCTGGAGGACGTCCCGAGTGGACCCGGTCCATTCGGGACGTCGGCGCTCTGAGTCGGGTAATCCTGGAGGACGTCCTGAGTGGACCCGGTCCATTCAGGACGTCGGCATTCTGAGTCTGGGTAATCCTGGAGGACGTCCCGAGTGGACCTGGTCCATTCAGGACGTCGGCGCTCTGAGTCTGGGTAAATCCTGGAGGACGTCCGAGTGGACCCGGTCCATTCAGGACGTCGGCGCTCTGAGTCGGGTAATCCTGGAGGACGTCCCGGTGGACGTCGGAGTCTGGGTAATCCTGGAGGACGTCCCGAGTACTGGTCCTCGGAGGACGTCCTGATCTGGGTACCTGGAGGACGTCCCGGTGGACCCGGTCCATTCAGGACGTCTGCGCTCTGAGTCTGGGTAATCTGGAGGACGTCCCGAGTGGACCCGGTCCATTCGGGACGTCGGCGCTCTGAGTCTGGGTAATCCTGGAGGACGTCCTGGGTGGACCCCATTCGGGACGTCGGCGCTTCTGACGTCGGGGTGAGTCTGGGAATCCTGGAGGACGTCCCGAGTGGACCTGGTCCATTCGGGACGTCGGCGCTCTGAGTCTGGGTAATCCTGGAGGACGTCCCGAGTGGACTCGGTCCATTCAGGACGTCGGCGTTCTGTGTCTGGGTAATCCTGGAGGACGTCCCGAGGACGTCCATTCGGACCCGGTCCATTCCAGGACGTCGGCGCTCTGAGTCTGGGTAAATCCTGGAGGACGTCCCGAGGGGACCCGGTCCATTCGGACGTCGGCGCTCTGAGTCTGGGTAATCCTGGAGGACGTCCCGGGTGGACCCGGTCCATTCAGGACGTCGGCGCTCTGAGTCTGGGAAATCCTGGAGGACGTCCCGAGTGGACTCGGTCCATTCGGGACGTCGGCGTTCTGAGTCTGGGTAATCCTGGAGGACGTCCCGGTTGGACCCGGTCCATTCGGGACGTCGGCGCTCTGAGTCTGGGTAATCCTGGAGAACGTCCCGAGTGGACCTGGTCCATTCAGGACGTCGGCGCTCTGAGTCTGGGTAATCCTGGAGGACGTCCCGAGTGGACCTGGTCCATTCAGGACGTCGGCGCTCTGAGTCTGGGTAATCCTGGAGGACGTCCCGAGTGGACCCGGTCCTGCAGAACCACTGATGGGTCTCCTGGTGTCTCCTAGAGGTCGGTGAGGATCCGGACCTGCTGATGCAGAAGATCTTTGACTCCCTGGGCCCCCCCGTGACCTTTGACCCCAGCAGAGAGGAGGTGGAGAGGAGAGGAGGAGGGGGCTGAGGAGAGCAGGAGGAAGGAGGTCCAGGAGAGGAGAAGGAGGAGGAGGAGGAGGAGATGAGGAGGGCAGCATGCTGGGAGGAGTGGGTGGGTCCAGTTAGCTCTCATGGTTATTATTGTCACCAGAACTGTCCAGAACCAACCGGTCCGGCCGGTCCTGTTTGTGTTTGTCAGAGGCGGAGCCTGGGGGAGGCCAGGAGGCGGGAGGAGCAGCAGCTGGAGGTCCGGACCGCCCAGACCAGGAGCTACCTGATGGAGCACGTCACGCCCACGCTGGTCCGGGGTCTGCTGGACTGCAGCCAGACCCGGCCCGCCGACCCGGTGGACTTCCTGGTACTGCAGGTCTTCAGTCCGCCTGGCGGTGAGTCTGGTTCCCTGGTCCTGGTCCCTGACCCGCTGATTCTCCTTCCAGGCCGAGTTCCTGTTCAAGAACAACCCCTGCACCCGCCCCAAGTAAACCCCGTCAGTGGTGGCCACGCCCCCCTGGAAGCTCCTCCTCCACCAGGTGTTCAGCTGGAATCAGTTTCTGTGGTTAGTGAGGGTCCGCTGGGCCTCGGCTGGTTCTGACCTCGTTAGGAAGTTAATTAACTCTCAATAAAAACGCTGCTGCCTGGTCTCAAAGCATCATGGGAGTTCTTCTGTGTGACTGTGATGTCAGAGTGATGTTAACAGCTAAAGTTTAAAGTTATATTTTTATGTCCAAAAGTTGGAACTTTTTTTTGAAAATTTTGCGATTTTACAACAAAAAAGCTGAAATCTGAATTTAAAATGTGGGCACGGTCATAATTTCTGGAATAACGAGGGTGGGCGGAGTCAGCAGCTCCAAACACNCATGGACCCAGAAGATGTTTCTGGTTGGACTTTCCATCAGAAACCAGGTCCTGAGATGTTCTTCAGCTGGTTCTGAACCAGCTGAAGAACATCTCAGGACCTGGTTCCAGCAAAAACATGGTTCAGAACCAGCTGAAGAACATCTCAGGACCTGGTTCCAGACGAAACATGGTTCAGAACCAGCTGAAGAACATCTCAGGACCTGGTTCCAGACAAAACATGGTTCAGAACCAGCTGAAGAACATCTCAGGACCTGGTTCCAGCAGAAACATGGTTCAGAACCAGCTGAAGAACATCTCAGGACCTGGTTCCTGCAGAAACGTGGTCCTGAGATGTTCTTCAGCCGGTTCAGAACCAGCTGAAGAACATCTCAGGACCTAGTTCCACAAAAACGTGGTTCAGAACCAGCTGAAGAACATCTCAGGACCTGGTTCCAGACAAAAACATGGTTCAGAACCAGCTGAAGAACATCTCAGGACCTGGTTCCAGCAGAAACGTGGTCCTGAGATGTTCTTCAGCCGGTTCAGAACCAGCTGAAGAACATCTCATGTCCTTGGTTCCAGCAGAAACATGGTTCAGAACCGGCTGAAGAACATCTCAGGACCTGGTTCCTGCAGAAACGTGGTCCTGAGATGTTCTTCAGCCGGTTCAGAACCAGCTGAAGAACATCTCAGGACCTGGTTCCAGCAAAAACATGGTTCAGAACCGGCTGAAGAACATCTCAGGACCTGGTTCCAGCAGAAACGTGGTCCTGAGATGTTCTTCAGCCGGTTCAGAACCAGCTGAAGAACATCTCATGTCCTGGTTCCAGCAGAAACATGGTTCAGAACCGGCTGAAGAACATCTCAGGATCTGGTTCCTGCAGAAACGTGGTCCTGAGATGTTCTTCAGCCGGTTCAGAACCAGCTGAAGAACATCTCATGTCCTGGTTCCAGCAGAAACATGGTTCAGAACCGGCTGAAGAACATCTCAGGACCTGGTTCCAGACGAAACATGGTTCAGAACCAGCTGAAGAACATCTCAGGACCTGGTACCCAGCAGAAACGTGGTCCTGAGATGTTCTTCAGCCGGTTCAGAACCAGAACATGAACGTTTCCATCTCTGGAAACATCTTGATCAGGAAGAAGAAAGCTGGAATTCTGCTGTTTGAACAGAAAGTTCTACACAAACTCCAGACTTTTTGTTGTAAAACTGTGACCTGTTCTCCTCCAGGCCGTGGCTTCTGCACTTGGACCAGGAAAGATCCAGAACCGGCCGTGGGAGGAGGCCTTCCTCATTCAGGACCTGAGCGTATGTAGATCCTGCTCCGCTCAGAGACACGCCCCCTGTGATGTCACTGAGGTTCACGTGTCAGCGACTGTAGAAGGACCTCTAGATTCAACAGGAAAATATGATTGAACATCTTAAATCACTGGTGTCAAACACGAGGCCCGCGGGCCAAATGTGGCCCGCCACGTCATTTTATGTGGCCCCTCGAGAGCTTGTGCGCTATTGGCTTAAATTTTAAACCAATATTTTAAGACTTAAAATAAGCTTACGCCGCTTTAAAAGGCACATTGACAATAAACTGCATCTCCCATAATGCATTTCTTCGTCACCCACAATGATAACAGACATCAAGACGATTTTCAGAACTGATGGACTTGAGAAAGACCTTTACAAACTAACCCCAAAATGTCTTTTTTGTTATGAGGCAGTGTCAGTCGCGAAAGAGTTTAATCTACGTCGGGATTTTGACCTCGAACACGAAGCTAACTATGCTAAATTTGCTAAATTAGCCCACAAGAAAAACCAAGAATCGCTCCCGCTTCTGAAACCAAGGTAATGGATACTCTTACAACCACAAACCCTGAGTTTAATATAATAATGATTTAAATATTTGAAACTTGAATAGATAATAAATACAGAAACAGTAATTTACAATATAATAAGGTAGTTTAATTTATTTGGTTTTACATTCCATTTTGTTACGTTCATGCTGTCAGTCTGGCCCTTCGAGGGCAGCCATGATGCTGATCACCTGACACCCCTGTTTTAAATATCGACCCATGGCCTCCAGGGGGTGGGGTCAGTGGTTTCAGCAGGCGGCCATGTCCAGAGACTTCAGTCCTGCAGCTGGTCGCAGGTTCGATTCCCGGCCTTTGACCTTCTAACTGTGAATAAGAGCAACAAATCTTAAAAAATAAAAAAATTACTCCAAATTCAGCACGTACAGAGAAAACAGCAGTGGGCCCAAAATGGAGCCTTGAGGAACCCCACAGAAGAAGAAAATTCTCCAAGCTGTACAGAGAAGCTCCTGTAAGTCAACCATGAGCTGAACCAGTCCAGGGCTGTGGTCACCTGCATCCTGGACCTCACCTGGACCTCACCTGGACCTGCACTGAGCAGAGCACCTGTGATGAGACCTGAACCCGGATGAAGTTCCTCATTAACGCTATTGAATTGGGCGTAACGGCTGAGGAACAGCAGTCATGTGACCGGGCGTCTCCTCCAACAGGTGATGGAGGTCGACTCCCTGCAGGTCAGCCTGCACCTGGACGCTGTCTTCGTCCACAACCTGTTCTCCTTCAGCTGGCGGTGCCAGTCGGGTCTGGTGGAGAACGTGGATCTGGTGGTGGAGGAGTACCGGCAGACCCGCGGACTGCTGGTGGGTCCAGGACTCTCTGCTCTGGTGGCCTCTGGTTCTGAGGAGGTTCCGGTTGAACGGCTGTGTCTCGTGTCCTCCGCAGCCCATCAGAACCTGCGTCCTTGGTCCTCCGTCCGTGGGGAAGACCGGCGTGTCCACACGGATCTGTGAGCGGTACCGGCTGCACCACGTCACCCTGCAGGCCGCCGTCTCTGAGGCCGCCGCCCAGCTGGTGAGGCGCCGGGCGACCGGGAGGCTTCGCTCCAGAGACATCTGTCCAGACGTGTCCATGTTTGTGTCTTCAGGAGGAGGCCCTGAAGAACCCGGACCCAGACATGAAGATGTCACCAGCAGAGGTCCAGGAGCTGCTCAGTGGGCTGAGGGACGGTGACGAGGACTCAGGTCAGAACCTCCTACCAGCTCTGGATGGACCCAGAACACCTTCATCCTCAGGGAGACTGTCCATCTTCTGTTTTCAGGTGCATTATGGGTAATCTTACTCTCCCATCTGGCAGGAGTTTCAGAGCAGCAGCTGCAGGTGTTGAAGGACAAGCTGAGGTCCAACCCGTGCAGGAACCAGGGCTTTGTTCTGGACGGGTTCCCCCACACCTACGAGGAGGCCCAGGAGCTGTTCTGTGGTGAGACGTCGACCCGCCGCTGCAGGTCTGATGAGCACGACTCCAGCTCACCTGTACACCTGTTCTGTTCTTCACCTGCAGAAGATCCAGAGGAGAAGTCCCAGAGTTCCTCACACAGTTGGAGCATCACTCCAGGTCCTTAACTGTTTTAATTAGGGATGCACCATACTGATACTGCTGCTGGCTAGCTCACGTTAGCTAATGTTAGCTGACGTTAGCCCACGTTAGCTAATGTAAGCCTACGTTAGCTAATGTTAGCCCACGTTAGCTAATGTTAGCCTACGTTAGCTAATGTTAGCCCACGTTAGCTAATGTTAGCCTACGTTAGCTAATGTTAGCTCATGTTAGCTAATGTTAGCTCACGTTAGCGCAAATTCAAAACTCCATGGAAGCTTTAGATGAGGGAGAGGGGAGGGGAGGGGAGGGCTGCTGCTGGCTTGCCCACGTTAGCTAATGTTAGCTAATGTTAGCGCTCATGTTAGCGCGATTTAAAACTCCATGGAAGCGATGGTTATGTTTCAGGTGGCTGATCAGGTTTGACGTATTAAATCTTGTGCTATTTTTTCCTCTTTCACGCGGAGCATTCGTCACAAATAACCAGCGAACTATCTTCCTCTGAAACTTTAACGAAGTTCCATATAATAGCCTCCATGTTTGTTTGTTTTCATCAGCGCACTGAACTGCAGGCTGCATTCAAGGTGTAACGTAAATTCCACCGTTCCCTCGTTTACTAGTCGTTCTTTCAGCTTTTTCTATTTTTTTATATTTTTATGTGTAACATGTGGGAAAATACTGCGAATATCGATTCAAGTCAGCAACTACTAAAATTATGACCGAGTTAACGAGTTGTTTTCTGGTATGAGGGGGTATTCTTGATTTTCCTTACTGAGTTATCGTTTTTCTGATTATGCAGATGTCATTTGAACATAACATTCACTGTTGGTCATTCAAGGCTCAGAGGGAGCGAGACACTGCTGTGTTGACAAAAATATATGTTATCGGGGCTATTCGTCGTGATATCGGAGTTATCGGGATGACGTCATATTTCCTGTTATCGTCCCGCTAGTTATCGGCCCGCTAGTTATCGGCCCGCTAGTTATCATCCCGATAGTTATCGGCCCGCTAGTTATCGTCCCGCTAGTTTACGGCCCGCTAGTTAACGGCCCGCTAGTTATCGTCCCGCTAGTTATCGGCCCGCTAGCTATCGTCCCGATAGTTATCGGCCCGCTAGTTATCGGCCCGCTAGCTATCGTCGCGATAGTTAACGGCCCGCTAGTTATCGGCCCGCTAGCTATCAGGTCGATAGTTATGGTGCACCCCTAGTTTTAATGCTTCAGTCCACAGCTGCTGTCCTCAGGATCTTGTCCTCCAGAAACATGTCTTCGTCTGGCTGCAGGGCTTGTCTTGGTCCTGGACGCCCCAGACGACCTCCTGCTGGACCGGGTCATGAACCTTCCTGAGGAGCAGATGCTGCAGAGGGGCTACGATCCAGAGAGCTTCCAGAGGAGCCTGGACGCCTTCAGACAGAAGAACCTGGACCAGCAGACGGCCGGCAGCTTCTTCACGGAGCAGGACGTCAGCGTTCTGAGTCTGGGTAATCCTGGAGGACGTCCTGAGTGGACCTGGTCCATTCAGGACCAGGTCCACTCGGGACGTCTGCACTGAGTGGGTAAATCCTGGAGGACTCCCGAGTGGACCTGGTCCATTCAGGACGTCGGCGCTCTGAGTCTGGGTAATCCTGGAGGACGTCCCGAGTGGACCTGGTCCATTCGGGACGTCAGCGTTCTGAGTCTGGGTAATCCTGGAGGACGTCCCGAGTGGACCTGGTCCATTCAGGACGTCGGCGCTCTGAGTCTGGGTAATCCTGGAGGACGTCCCGAGTGGACCTGGTCCATTCAGGACGTCGGCGCTCTGAGTCTGGGTAATCCTGGAGGACGTCCCGAGTGGACCCGGTCCACTCAGGACGTCGGCATTCTGAGTCTGGGTAATCCTGGAGGACGTCCCGAGTGGACCCGGTCCATTCAGGACGTCGGCATTCTGAGTCTGGGTAATCCTGGAGGACGTCCCGAGTGGACCTGGTCCATTCAGGACGTCGGCGCTCTGAGTCTGGGTAATCCTGGAGGACGTCCTGAGTGGACGTGGTCCATTCAGGACCCGGTCCATTCGGGACGTCTGCGCTCTGAGTCTGGGTAATCCTGGAGGACGTCCCGAGTGGACCTGGTCCATTCGGGACGTCAGCGTTCTGTGTCTGGGTAATCCTGGAGGACGTCCCGAGTGGACCTGGTCCATTCAGGACGTCGGCGCTCTGAGTCTGGGTAATCCTGGAGGACGTCCCGAGTGGACCTGGTCCATTCAGGACGTCGGCGCTCTGAGTCTGGGTAATCCTGGAGGACGTCCCGAGTGGACCCGGTCCACTCAGGACGTCGGCATTCTGAGTCTGGGTAATCCTGGAGGACGTCCCGAGTGGACCCGGTCCATTCAGGACGTCGGCATTCTGAGTCTGGGTAATCCTGGAGGACGTCCCGAGTGGACCCGGTCCATTCAGGACGTCGGCGCTCTGAGTCTGGGTAATCCTGGAGGACGTCCTGAGTGGACCCGGTCCATTCAGGACGTCGGCGCTCTGAGTCTGGGTAATCCTGGAGGACGTCCCGACTGGACCCGGTCCATTCAGGACGTCGGCGCTCTGAGTTTGGGTAATCCTGGAGGACGTCCCGAGTGGACCTGGTCCATTCAGGACGGCGCTCTGAGTCTGGGTAATCCTGGAGGACGTCCCGAGTGGACCTGGTCCATTCAGGACGTCGGCGCTCTGAGTCTGGGTAATCCTGGAGGACGTCCCGAGTGGACCCGGTCCATTCAGGACGTGGGCGCTCTGAGTCTGGGTAATCCTGGAGGACGTCCCGAGTGGACTTGGTCCATTCAGGACGTCGGCGTTCTGAGTCTGGGTAATCCTGGAGGACGTCCCGAGTGGACCCGGTCCATTCAGGACGTCGGCGCTCTGAGTCTGGGTAATCCTGGAGGACGTCCCGAGTGGACCCGGTCCATTCAGGACGTCGGGGCTCTGAGTCTGGGTAATCCTGGAGGACGTCCCGACTGGACCCGGTCCATTCAGGACGTCGGCGCTCTGAGTTTGGGTAATCCTGGAGGACGTCCCGAGTGGACCTGGTCCATTCAGGACGTCGGCGCTCTGAGTCTGGGTAATCCTGGAGGACGTCCCGAGTGGACCTGGTCCATTCAGGACGTCGGCGCTCTGAGTCTGGGTAATCCTGGAGGACGTCCCGAGTGGACCCGGTCCATTCAGGACGTGGGCGCTCTGAGTCTGGGTAATCCTGGAGGACGTCCCGAGTGGACTTGGTCCATTCAGGACGTCGGCGTTCTGAGTCTGGGTAATCCTGGAGGACGTCCCGAGTGGACCCGGTCCATTCAGGACGTCGGCGTTCTGAGTCTGGGTAATCCTGGAGGACGTCCCGAGTGGACCCGGTCCACTCAGGACGTCGGCATTCTGAGTCTGGGTAATCCTGGAGGACGTCCCGAGTGGACCCGGTCCATTCAGGACGTCGGCATTCTGAGTCTTGGTAATCCTGGAGGACGTCCCGAGTGGACCTGGTCCATTCAGGACGTCGGCGCTCTGAGTCTGGGTAATCCTGGAGGACGTCCCGAGTGGACCCGGTCCATTCAGGACGTCGGCGCTCTGAGTCTGGGTAATCCTGGAGGACGTCCCGACTGGACCCGGTCCATTCAGGACGTCGGCGCTCTGAGTTTGGGTAATCCTGGAGGACGTCCCGAGTGGACCTGGTCCATTCAGGACGTCGGCGCTCTGAGTCTGGGTAATCCTGGAGGACGTCCCGAGTGGACCCGGTCCATTCAGGACGTCGGCATTCTGAGTCTGGGTAATCCTGGAGGACGTCCCGAGTGGACCCGGTCCATTCAGGACGTCGGCGCTCTGAGTCTGGGTAATCCTGGAGGACGTCCTGAGTGGACCCGGTCCATTCAGGACGTCGGGGCTCTGAGTCTGGGTAATCCTGGAGGACGTCCCGACTGGACCCGGTCCATTCAGGACGTCGGCGCTCTGAGTTTGGGTAATCCTGGAGGACGTCCCGATGTGGACCTGGTCCATTCAGGACGTCGGCGCTCTGAGTCTGGGTAATCCTGGAGGACGTCCCGAGTGGACCTGGTCCATTCAGGACGTCGGCGCTCTGAGTCTGGGTAATCCTGGAGGACGTCCCGAGTGGACCCGGTCCATTCAGGACGTGGGCGCTCTGAGTCTGGGTAATCCTGGATCCTGGAGGACGTCCCGAGTGGACTTGGTCCATTCAGGACGTCGGCGTTCTGAGTCTGGGTAATCCTGGAGGACGTCCCGAGTGGACCCGGTCCATTCAGGACGTCGGCGTTTCTGAGTCTGGGTAATCCTGGAGGACGTCCCGAGTGGACCCGGTCCATTCAGGACGTCGGCATTCTGAGTCTGGGTAATCCTGGAGGACGTCCCGAGTGGACCCGGTCCATTCAGGACGTCGGCATCTGAGTCTGGGTAATCCTGGAGGACGTCCCGAGTGGACCTGGTCCATTCAGGACGTCGGCGCTCTGAGTCTGGGTAATCTGGAGGACGTCCCGAGTGGACCCGGTCCATTCAGGACGTCGGCGCTCTGAGTCTGGGTAATCCTGGAGGACGTCCCGACTGGACCCGGTCCATTCAGGACGTCGGCGCTCTGAGTTTGGGTAATCCTGGAGGACGTCCCGAGTGGACCTGGTCCATTCAGGACGTCGGCGCTCTGAGTCTGGGTAATGCTGGAGGACGTCCTGAGTGGACCCGGTCCATTCGGGACGTCGGCGCTCTGAGTCTGGGTAATCCTGGAGGACGTCCCGACTGGACCCCGGTCCATTCAGGACGTCGGCGCTCTGAGTTTGGGTAATCCTGGAGGACGTCCCGAGTGACCTGGTCATTCAGGACGTCGGCGCTCTGAGTCTGGGTAATCCTGGAGGACGTCCCGAGTGGACCCGGTCCATTCAGGACGTCGGCGCTCTGAGTCTGGGTAATCCTGGAGGACGTCCCGAGTGGACCCCGGTCCATTCAGGACGTCGGCGCTCTGAGTCTGGGTAATCCTGGAGGACGTCCCGAGTGGACCGGGTCCATTCAGGACGTCGGCGTTCTGAGTCTGGGTAATCCTGGAGCGTCCCGAGTGACCGGGTCCATTCAGGACGTGGCGCTCTGAGTCTGGGTAATCGGGGACGTCCAGTGGACCGGGTCCATTCGGACGTCGGCGTTCTGAGTCTGGGTAATCCTGGAGGACGTCCCTGGACCCGGTCCATTCGGACGTCGGCGCTCTGAGCTGGGTAATCCCGGAGACTCCAGAATGGACCGTCACTCGGGACGTCGGCTCTGAGTCTGGGTATCCCGGAGGACGTCCCGAATGGACCCGGTCCATTCGGGACGTCGGCGCGCTCTGAGCTGGGTAATGGTGGGAGGACGTCCTGAGTGGACCCGGTCCATTCGGACGTCGGCACTCTGAGTCTGGGTAATCCTGGAGGACGTCCCGAGTGGACCGGTCCATTCCGGACGTCGGCGCTCTGAGTCTGGGTAATGCTGGAGGACGTCCTGAGTGGACCCGGTCCATTCGGGACGTCGGCGCTCTGAGTCTGGGTAATCCTGGAGGACGTCCCGAGTGGACCGGTCCATTCAGGACGTCGGCGCTCTGAGTCTGGGTAATCCTGGAGGACGTCCCGAGTGGACCGGTCCATTCAGGACGTCGGCGCTCTGAGTCTGGGTAATCCTGGAGGACGTCTGAGTGGACCTGGTCCTTCGGGACGTGGGCGCTCTGAGTCTGGGTAATCCTGGAGGACGTCCCGAGTGGACCCGGTCCATTCGGGACGTCGGCGCTCTGAGTCTGGGTAATCCTGGAGGACGTCCCGAGTGGACTCGGTCCATTCGGGACGTCGGCGCTCTGAGTCTGGGTAATCCTGGAGGACGTCCCGAGTGGACCCGGTCCATTCGGGACGTCGGCGCTCTGAGTCTGGGTAATCCTGGAGGACGTCCTGAGTGGACCCGGTCCATTCAGGACGTCGGCATTCTGAGTCTGGGTAATCCTGGAGGACGTCCCGAGTGGACCTGGTCCATTCAGGACGTCGGCGCTCTGAGTCTGGGTAATCCTGGAGGACGTCCCGAGTGGACTTGGTCCATTCAGGACGTCGGCGCTCTGAGTCTGGGTAATCCTGGAGGACGTCCCGAGTGGACCCGGTCCATTCGGGACGTCGGCGCTCTGAGTCTGGGTAATCCTGGAGGACGTCCTGAGTGGACCCGGTCCATTCGGGACGTCGGCTTCTGAGTCTGGGAATCCTGGAGGACGTCCTGTGGACCGGGTCCACTCGGGACGTCGGCGCTCTGAGTGGGTAATCCTGGAGGACGTCCCGGGTGGACCCGGTCCATTCAGGACGTCTGCGCTCTGAGTCTGGGTAATCCTGGAGGACGTCCCGAGTGGACCCGGTCCATTCGGGACGTCGGCGCTCTGAGTCTGGGTAATCCTGGAGGACGTCCTGGGTGGACCCGGTCCATTCGGGACGTCGGCGCTCTGAGTCTGGGTAATCCTGGAGGACGTCCCGAGTGGACCTGGTCCATTCGGGACGTCGGCGCTCTGAGTCTGGGTAATCCTGGAGGACGTCCCGAGTGGACCTGGTCCATTCGGGACGTAGGCGCTGAGTCTGGGTAATCCTGGAGGACGTCCCGAGTGGACTCGGTCCATTCAGGACGTCGGCGTTCTGTGTCTGGGTAATCCTGGAGGACGTCCCGGTGGACCCGTCCATTCAGGCGCTCTGAGTCTGGGTAAATCCTGGAGGACGTCCCGTCCCGGTTCGGGACGTCGGCGCTCTGAGTCTGGGTAATCCTGGAGGACGTCCCGGTGGGACCCGGTCCATTCAGGACGTCGGCGCTCTGAGTCTGGGAAATCCTGGAGGACGTCCCGAGTGGACTCGGTCCATTCGGGACGTCGGCGTTCTGAGTCTGGGTAATCCTGGAACGTCCCGGTTGGGACCCGGTCCATTCGGGACGTCGGCGCTCTGAGTCTGGGTAATCCTGGGTAGATGTCCTGGAGTTCCCGAACGTCCCGAGTGGACCTGGTCCATCAGGACGTCGGCTCTTTCTGGGTATCCTGGAGGACGTCCCGAGTGGACCCGGTCCTGCAGAACCACTGATGGGTCTCCTGGTGTCTCCTAGAGGTCGGTGAGGATCCGGACCTGCTGATGCAGAAGATCTTTGACTCCCTGGGCCCCCCCGTGACCTTTGACCCCAGCAGAGAGGAGGTGGAGGAGGAGAGGAGGAGGGCTGAGGAGAGCAGGAGGAAGGAGGTCCAGGAGAGGGAGAAGGAGGAGGAGGAGGAGGAGAGGAGGAGGGCAGCATGCTGGGAGGAGTGGGTGGGTCCAGTTAGCTCTCATGGTTATTATTGTCACCAGAACTGTCCAGAACCAACCGGTCCGGCCGGTCCTGTTTGTGTTTGTCAGAGGCGGAGCCTGGGGGAGGCCAGGAGGCGGGAGGAGCAGCAGCTGGAGGTCCGGACCGCCCAGACCAGGAGCTACCTGATGGAGCACGTCACGCCCACGCTGGTCCGGGGTCTGCTGGACTGCAGCCAGACCCGGCCCGCCGACCCGGTGGACTTCCTGGTACTGCAGGTCTTCAGTCCGCCTGGCGGTGAGTCTGGTTCCCTGGTCCTGGTCCCTGACCCGCTGATTCTCCTTCCAGGCCGAGTTCCTGTTCAAGAACAACCCCTGCACCCGCCCCAAGTAAACCCCGTCAGTGGTGGCCACGCCCCCCTGGAAGCTCCTCCTCCACCAGGTGTTCAGCTGGAATCAGTTTCTGTGGTTAGTGAGGGTCCGCTGGGCCTCGGCTGGTTCTGACCTCGTTAGGAAGTTAATTAACTCTCAATAAAAACGCTGCTGCCTGGTCTCAAAGCATCATGGGAGTTCTTCTGTGTGACTGTGATGTCAGAGTGATGTTAACAGCTAAAGTTTAAAGTTATATTTTTATGTCCAAAAGTTGGAACTTTTTTTTGAAAATTTTGCGATTTTACAACAAAAAGCTGAAATCTGAATTTAAAATGTGGGCACGGTCATAATTTCTGGAATAACGAGGGTGGGCGGAGTCAGCAGCTCCAAACACGCTGCAGTACGAGGAAGAGGCGGGTCTATGACATCACAGCATGGTGACATCACAGGACTGTTTTCCAGGAACAGGTGATCAGCGTTAGTCTGTTTTAAATCTACATGGTTGTCAACAGATATAAACTAGTTTATATCCATATTCATATCTAGAAGGTAGCTGCCATCACGGCACAGGTAACGACATCCAGGTGCATTGTGGGACGTGCTGCATCATCATACAGCTGCTTCATCCCTGCAGGTCTGAGATGAACCTCCAGCTGAGCTGAAAGGAGCTTCAGTTTGTCTTCTAAAGGTTCACATGCAGCGCTTCACCAGCAGGTGTCACCCTCACACCACCTGAGCGCTGAGCTGGAGACCTGATGCTGATGGGGAGGGGGAGGGGGGGGGGGAGGGGCTTCTCACCATCTTCTGACTCTGCTCATCCTGCCTTCAGTCAGAAAGTTCAGACTTTAGCAGATGGTTCAAGACCAGTTTAAAGTTACTCCAACACTGAAGTCAGCTTCAGCTGAAGACCCATGAGGAGGACTGGGATCTGCTGGCGCCCTCTCCTTGACGGCAGCTTCAGGTTGTATCTAATTAGATCAGCAGCGTAGCGCCCTCTCCTGGACGGCAGCTTCAGGTTGTGACTGTAATTAGATCAGCAGCGTAGCGCCCTCTCCTGGACGGCAGCTTCAGGTTGTATCTAATTAGATCAGCAGCGTAGCGCCCTCTCCTGGACGGCAGCTTCAGGTTGTGTCTGTAATTAGATCAGCAGCGTAGCGCCCTCTCCTGGACGGCAGCTTCAGGTGTGTCTAATTAGATCACACGTAGCGCCCTCTCCTGGACGACAGCTTCAGTTGTTCTAATTAGATCAGCAGCGTAGCCCCCTCCTGGACAACAGCTTCAGTAATTAGATCAGCAGCGTAGCGCCCTCCTGACGCAGCTTCCAGTTGTGTCTGTAATTAGATCAGCAGCGTAGCGCCCTCTCCTGGACGCAGCTTCATGTTGTGACTGTAATTAGATCGCAGCGTAGCGCCCTCTCCTGGACGACATCTTCAGGTTGTATCTAATTAGATCAGTCGTAGCGCCCTCTCCTGGACGACACTAGCCAGCGTAGCCCTCTCCTGACGCAGCTTCAGGTTGTGACTGTAATTAGATCAGCAGCGTAGCGCCCTCTCCTTGACGACAGCTAGGTTGTATCTAATTAGATCAGCAGCGTAGCGCCCTCTCCTGGACGGCAGCTTCAGGTTGTGTCTGTAATTAGATCAGCAGCGTAGCGCCCTCTCCTGGACGACAGCTTCAGGTTGTATCTAATTAGATCAGCAGCGTAGCGCCCTCTCCTGGACGGCAGCTTCAGGTTGTGTCTAATTAGATCAGCAGCGTAGCGCCCTCTCCTGGACGGCAGCTTCAGGTTGTATCTAATTAGATCAGCAGCGTAGCGCCCTCTCCTGGACGGCAGCTTCAGGTTGTATCTAATTAGATCAGCAGCGTAGCGCCCTCTCTGGACGCAGCTTCAGGTTGTATCTCATTAGATCAGCAGCGTAGCGCCCTCTCCTGGCGAACAGCTTCATTGTTGTGTCTATTAGATCAGCAGCGTAGCGCCCTCTCCTGGACGGCAGCTTCAGGTTGTATCTAATTAGATCAGCAGCGTAGCGCCCTCTCCTGGACGACAGCTTCAGGTTGTGTCTAATTAGATCAGCAGCGTAGCGCCCTCTCCTGGACGACAGCTTCAGGTTTTGTCTAATTAGATCAGCAGCGTAGCGCCCTCTCCTGGACGACAGCTTCAGGTTGTTGGTCTGTAATTAGATCAGCAGCGTAGCGCCCTCTCCTGGACGGCAGCTCAGGTTGTGTCTGTAATTAGATCAGCATCGTAGCGCCCTCTCCTGGACGGCAGCTTCAGGTTGTGTCTAATTAGATCAGCAGCGTAGCGCCCTCTCCTGGACGACAGCTTCAGGTTGTGTCTGTACTTAGATCAGCAGCGTAGCGCCCTCTCCTGGATGGCAGCTTCAGGTTGTGTCTGTAATTAGATCAGCAGCGTAGCGCCCTCTCCTGGACGACAGCTTCAGGTTGTGTCTGTAATTAGATCAGCAGCGTAGCGCCCTCCTGGACGGCAGCTTCAGGTTGTGTCCTGTAATTAGATCAGCAGCGTAGCGCCCTCTCCTGGACGGCAGCTTCAGGTTGTGTCTGTAATTAGATCAGCAGCGTAGCGCCCTCTCCTGGACGGCAGCTTCAGGTGTGTCTGTATTAGATCAGCAGCGTAGCGCCTCTCCTGACGGCAGCTTCAGGTTTGTGACTAATTAGATCAGCAGCGTAGCGCCCTCTCCCTGGACGACAGCTTCAGGTTGTCTAATTAGATCAGCAGCGTAGCGCCCTCTCCTGGACGGCAGCTTCAGGTTGTGTCTGTAATTAGATCAGCAGCGTAGCGCCCTCTCCTGGACGGCAGCTTCAGGTTGTGTCTGTAATTAGATCAGCAGCGTAGCGCCCTCTCCTGGACGGCAGCTTCAGGTTGTGTCTGTAATTAGATCAGCAGCGTAGCGCCCTCTCCTGGACAACAGCTTCAGGTTGTGACTGTAATTAGATCAGCAGCGTAGCGCCCTCTCCTGGACGGCAGCTTCAGGTTGTGTCTGTAATTAGATCAGCAGCGTAGCGCCCTCTCCTGGACGGCAGCTTCAGGTTGTGTCTGTAATTAGATCAGCAGCGTAGCGCCCTCTCCTGGACGGCACTTCAGTTGTTGTAATTAGATCAGCAGCGTAGCCCCTCTCCTGGACGGCAGCTTCAGGTTGTGTCTAATTAGATCAGCAGCGTAGCGCCCTCTCCTGGACGGCAGCTTCAGGTTGTGTCTGTAATTAGATCAGCAGCGTAGCGCCCTCTCCTGGACGGCAGCTTCAGGTTGTGTCTGTAATTAGATCAGCAGCGTAGCGCCCTCTCCTGACGGCAGCTTCAGGTTGTGTCTAATTAGATCAGCAGCGTAGCGCCCTCTCCTGGACGGCAGCTTCAGGTTGTGGTCTAATTAGATCAGCAGCGTCGCGCCCTCATCCTGGACGACAGCTTCAGGTTGTGTCTGTAATTAGATCAGCAGCGTAGCGCCCTCTCCTGGACGCACATTCAGGTTGTGTCTACTTAGATCAGCAGCGTAGCGCCTCTCCTGACGACAGCTTCAGGTGTGTCTGTAATTAGATCAGCAGCGTAGCGCCCTCTCCTGGACGGCAGCTTCAGGTTGTGTCTGTAATTAGATCAGCAGCGTAGCGCCCTCTCCTGGACGGCAGCTTCAGGTTGTGTCTGTAACAGATCAGCAGCGTAGCGCCCTCTCCTGGACGGCAGCTTCAGGTTGTGTCTAATTAGATCAGCAGCGTAGCGCCCTCTCCGGACGGCAGCTTCAGGTTGTGTCTAATTAGATCAGCAGCGTAGCGCCCTCTCCTGGACGGCAGCTTCAGGTTGGTGTGTAATTAGATCAGCAGCGTAGCGCCCTCTCCTGGACGGCAGCTTCAGGTTGTGTCTGTAATTAGATCAGCAAGCGTAGCGCCCTCTCCTGGACGGCAGCTTCAGGTTGGTGTCTGTAATTAGATCAGCAGCGTAGCGCCCTCTCCTGGACGGCAGCTTCAGGTTGTGTCTAATTAGATCAGCAGCGTAGCGCCCTCTCCTGGACGGCAGCTTCAGGTTGTGTCTGATTAGATCAGCAGCGTAGCGCCCTCTCCTGGACGACAGCTTCAGGTTGTGTCTCTAATTAGATCAGCAGCGTAGCGCCCTCTCCTGGATGGCAGCTTCAGGTTGTGTCTGTAATTAGATCAGCAGCGTAGCGCCCTCTCCTGGACGGCAGCTTCAGGTTGTGTCTGTAATTAGATCAGCAGCGTAGCGCCCTACTCTTCAGGTTGTGTCTGTTTAGATCAGCAGCGTAGCGCCCTCTCCTGGACGGCAGCTTCAGGTTTTGTGTCTGTAATTAGATCAGCAGCGTAGCGCCCTCTCCTGGACGGCAGCTTCAGGTTGTGTCTGTATTAGATCAGCAGCGTAGCGCCCTCTCCTGGACGGCAGCTTCAGGTTGTGTCTGTAATTAGATCAGCAGCGTACGCCCTCTCCTGGACGCTCAGTGTGTCAATTAGATCAGACGTAGCGCCCTCTTCCTCGTGTCTGTAATTAGATCAGCAGCGTAGCGCCCTCTCCTGTTCAGGTTGTGTCTGTAATTAGATCAGCAGCGTAGCGCCCTCTCCTGGACGGCAGCTTCAGGTTGTGTCTGTAATTAGATCAGCAGCGTAGCGCCCTCTCCTGGACGGCAGCTTCAGGTTGGTGTCTGTAATTAGATCAGCAGCGTAGCGCCCTCTCCTGGACGTGCAGCTTCAGGTTGTGACGTAATTAGATCAGCAGCGTAGCGCCCTCCCCTGGACGGCAGCTTCAGTGTGTCTGTAATTAGATCAGCAGCGTAGCGCCCTCTCTGACGGCAGCTTCAGTTGTGTCTGTAATTAGATCAGCAGCGTAGCGCCCTCTCCTGGACGACAGCTTCAGGTTGTGTCTGTAATTAGATCAGCAGCGTAGCGCCCTCTCCTGGACGACAGCTTCAGGTTGTGTCTAATTAGATCAGCAGCGTAGCGCCCTCTCCTGGACACACTTCAGGTTGTGTCTGTAATTAGATCAGCAGCGTAGCGCCCTCTCCTGGACGGCGCTTCCGGGAGGTTGTGTAATTAGATCAGCAGCGTAGCGCCCGTCTCCTGGACGGGCTTCAGGTTGGGTTAGATCAGGCAGCGTAGCGCCCTCTCCTGGACGGCAGCTTCAGGTTGTGTGTGGGCGTACGTTAGCGGGTGGTTAATTCGGCGACAGAGTTTTCAATTCCACGGAGAACAAAGTTCCTCGCTGAGTTTGGAGACGTGAAGTATTAAATCAAAGTGGGGAGGGGGGAGGGGGGAGGGGGGAGGGGCCACCCAGAGGACGGGCGAGGGGGGGGGGGGCCCCAGCGGGGCCCTGCTTGGGACGGATGGATGGAGAGATGGAGCTGACAGGGAGGAAAGAAGAGGAGGAGGAGAGCAGCAGAAGCAGCCACCAGCCCAGCGGGAACCCAGAGGTGGTTCCAGGAACTCAGCAGAGCCTGGAATCACCTCCACCTGGCCAGCAGACGGAAGCTGCTGCTGGGTGGAGAACACAGCGTCAGACGGGGATGACTGATCACCGGAGCAGACCTCTGGAAACAGAACGTTCCTCCTGACCTATAAAACTCATTTCTCAGAGCTGCGTTCATCTGAAGAACCTCCTGGAGCTCTGAGGCCTTCTGGTGCTGGTTCTCCAGAACCAACACCTCGTAGGTTCGTGGGAAGATCTACCAGAAGACCCGAGGAAACAGCTTCGACAAGGAAACTCGGCAGCCTTTCAAATTAGTTTTTACACTTTTCACTTTAATTTTATCATTTAATTTTTATTTATTCATTCATTTAAAAATATAAACTCAGCAGCGTCTTCATCAGGTCCTTCTGCTGCTGGAGAACGTCCTCCTCCAGGTTGGACCTGTTGTGGACCTCGGTTGGAACCGGTGGTTGTTGGAGTTCTATCATCACTGCTCTCAGTTCCTGGACTTGATCAGAACTTCCTGCGGCATTGACAGACACACGTGTTCCCAGAATGCATCAGTGTGAAGGTTGTTGTCTCTCCTGGAGATGGTTCAGGTCTGTGGTGGACCTGCAGGAAGGCTCGGTGGACCTGAGGGAGCTCAGCTCCACGTTCATCAGCAGGTTTGGAGGTCTGTGGTCGCCGTCGTCATCCGCGTCCATCTGGAGACGCCGGTCCGTCTCAGAGCCATCAGCTCGTCCTCAGACGTCTCCGCTGCGTTGGCGAGGCAGCGCTGGACGATCTCTGACCGAAGCCTCGTCTGAGTCTCCGTCAGAAACTCGTCCTGTTGGTCACACGGGGACAGAGACAAGACCGGATCATTAAAACATGACAAGACCGAGACCACAGACCAAACCGGTGCCACCTGAACCAGAACCTAGAGCATGAACGAGACCCACACCTGAGTCCAAACCAGAGACGGAGAGACCTTCTCTGAAGTTCACCACAGAGGACGAGGTTTTAACCAGACCAACATCAACATGAGGAACCTTCGACCCGTCAACCCTGCAGATACCAGACTGGACCTTTGTCCAGCCAGCCAGGACCTCTGGTCCAGGACCTCTGGTCCAGGACCTCTGGTCCAGGACATCTAGAGACGGTCCATGACCTTCACATCAGAGAAACTAAACAGCTCCACAGACACACGAACCAGTTCATCAGCTCCACATTCAGGTTTGATAGATGAAACTATTAATGTTCATGTCTGACACAGATGCTCCTCCTCCTCTGTCAAACCATCGGTCCTTTATTTTTGTCCTTAGAAGAATCCCTTGTCCTTAAGGTGCAGGTGGACCTGAATGTGGACCTGATCCTGGACCTGAATCTGGACCTAAATGTGGACCTGATTCTGGACCTGAATCTAGACCTAAATGTGGACCTGAATGTGGACCTGAATGTGGACCTGATCCTGGACCTGAATCTGGACTAAAACTGGACCTGATCCTGGACCTAAATCTGGACCTGAATGTGGACCTGATCCTGGACCTGAATCTGGACTAAAACTGGACCGGATCCTGGACCTGAATCTGGACCTAAATGTGGACCTGAATGTGGACCTGAATGTGGACCTAAATGTGGACCTGAATGTGGACCTGAAATGTGACCTGAATCCGGGCGGGACCTGAATCTGGACTAAACTGGACCTGATCCTGGACCTGAATGTGAACCTGATCCTGGACCTGAATCTGGACCTAAATGTGGACCTGATCCTGGAC
>JAGFBZ010000324.1:72500-109288 GCA_018398805.1 Hirundichthys speculiger
ACTCTGACCGCTGGTACCTGAGAGCGAGGTTCATGGCACCTTCTGTTGACAGCAGTCATGTGTGCAGTTTTGGGTTCGGCGTTGAACTATGACACAGTACTCACTGCTGGTGCGACGTCCGGCCTGGCGGCCATTGCTGCGTACAGTTGTCTGGTAGGTACTTGGGTTCACGGGCTTACCGACGCCATCGTTCTCCTGTAACTTCACGCTTGCATCAGCTGGGGTTGTGGCTGGCTTTATCCATCCCATATTTCTGAAGAACAGCTTCGATGTGATGCTTCTGGTGAAGGTACACACAGTTGTTTGTCTTTTCTTGAATGACTGAAATGCCCCAGAATGTAAGACGGCTCACCCATGTCCTTCATGTCCTGGCATGGACGCTTCTCGCTGCTGCTCCGGGACTTGTCTCTGCTACGCTGGACGCTCCAGTTTGTCCCCGGTTTGTAGCGATCTGCGGTCGGATGTCTACATACTGTCTGCAGGGGGCGGATCGGTCCTCTTACGGCTGGTGGAGACCTGCCGCCGCGGACATGGACGGTGTCGCTGGAGGAGGCCGGCTCGGGAAAGCTAAGCTAAGTAGCCCTGAACTGCTACCCGCGTCAACCACCGCCACTGGATCCGGGCTGCAGCGTCACGGAGCCGGGACGGGCCCCCGACGTAGCGGCGGCGGCATGCTGCCCACGTCCAGCTGTCTACACGCCGGATGGGTCAGCTGACCTGGCAGGGGCCGTCTGGTGACCTGGTGGGGCCCAGCACCGCCGGGGGAGACGACAACGGCCTGGTCCGGTCCGCGTGATGAACCGGGCTCTGGGACGGTCGGCTCCGTCGCTCGCCGGACTGAATGGAGCTCGGTCTTCCCAGAGGAGACGGTCTGGTTCATCGGTGTTTCCTCCTCTGATCTGGAGATATCTCACTGGTCATCGTTATGGAGATATACTGGTTCTAACGGCTGTTAACTGGAGTTAGCACTCGGACCACGGGACCGGGCATGAAAAGGAGCGCTGGACGCTAGCAGCTCCCCTAGTACACCAGATTTTTCCTGGTGTACTGAAACTTGAATTTCCCCCTTGAGGGATTAATAAAGTATTTTGAATTGAATTGAATTGAATTCATCTTGTATCTCTTCTTCTTTCAACTTATTCATGCTCTCCAGGGACTCATCGACATAAACCGCTAATGTCGCTAGCTCCTGTAGAGCTCTCACGAACACACAGGGGTCCGATGTGCTCTGGTTGGATCCAGTATCCTTCATGAACCCTGTGAAGGTCTTACTCCAGCAGCAAGTGGACTGCTTAAGGCCGTAGACTGACTTCTTAAGCTTGCTAAGTGCTCTTGGCCCGGTTTGACGTACCGGTCTGGTTCCTCCTCTAGATGTCCGTTCAGAAATGTATGAATTGAGCTGAAATGTACTACAGGTGTGAAGGTTTCTTCATAGTCAGTGCCGTACTTCTGCCAGTAGCCCTTAGCAACAAGTCTGCACCTGTATGTCTCCACTTGTCCATCACTATGGTGCTTGACTTTGAACACCCATCAATCGAACCTATTGGCTTTCGATCTTGTGGCAAGTCTCGTTTTCAAGCAGGGACTCGTACTCCAAATCAGCCGCTCCCTTCAACTCCTTTGCGTTGGAACTCATTCCTGTTCTAAGACCTTTGCTGATGTCTTACATCCTTGGCATTGTGTGAACACACCTGAAATGCTACATAGAAGCAAACATCTGGTTTCTGGAGCAGGTCCTCTCAAGGTGTCCAGGATTCTGTGATTTATAGTTAAATGAATGAAGGGAGCGTCTCAGATCCTGCTGCAGTTCCTCCGTCCTCCTCCAGATGTCCCTGTTGTCCATCTAATAATCGATAGACTGAGGAGCTGAGGAGCTTTCTGTTTGAAGTTCTGTGAAGTCAAAGATCCACCAGAACTGCTACAGAACCACCATCAGACCTGCTACAGGACCACCATCAGACCTGCTACAGGACCACCATCAGACCTGCTACAGGACCTCATCAGACCTGCTACAGGACCACATCAGACCTGCTACAGGACCACCATCAGACCTGCTACAGGACCACCATCAGACCTGCTACAGGACCACCATCAGACCTGCTACAGGACCTCCATCAGACCTGCTACAGGACCTCCATCAGACCGCTACAGGACCACCATCAGACCTGCTACAGGACCACCACCACCTCAGACCTGCTGCTACAGGACCACCATCAGACCTGCTACAGGACCACCATGCTACAGACCTGCTACAGGACCACCATCAGACCGCTACAGGACCACCACCAGACCTGCTACAGGACCAACATCAGACCTGCTACAGGACCACCATACAGACCACCATGCTACAGGACCACCATCAGACCTGCTACAGGACCACCATCAGACCTGCTACAGGACCACCATCAGACCTGCTACAGGACCACCATCAGACCTGCTACAGGACCACCATCAGACCTGCTACAGGACCACCATCAGACCTGCTACAGGACCACCATCAGACCTGCTACAGGACCACCATCAGACCTGCTACAGGACCACCACCAGACCTGCTACAGGACCACCATCGGACCTGCTACATTAACGAACGTTCACTCATCAAGTCTGTGGTTCCAGACAGGTGAGGAGACTCACCTGGTTTCTGTCAGTTTCCTTCAGAGTCCACTAGAGACGCTTCCAGACCTGGAGGTCTGGTAGTCCTCCACCAGTTCAGGGAGTCCTTCATGGACCTCAGTCTCAGCTCCGTCACTGATCTGTGGTCGCCTGGACGACCGCTCAGCTGTTAATCAGTCAGCTCATTAACCAGCTGGTTCAGGTGAGTCCAGGGTTGGGTTTGGGTTCAGCTCTGGTCCAATCCTGGTTCAGATCATCACCTGTCATCTCAGGTGTCATGTTTCTGGATGTTTCTGAGCGGGTGGGGGAGGGGCAGCCTCTCTGGAGGAAGGGACCAGGGTTTAGTTAGTTACACCAGCTGATTAACCAGCTGGGGTCGCCGTGGCAACGCCGCTGCTCTTCATCACAGCCAACCGTCGGTCCTCAAATATTTACTGGACCTGCTCCTGGATCCATCAACCAGAACCTGGTTCACCAGCTCCAGCAGACCCAGGCCCTGACCTCTAGTAGCCTCTAGTGGTCTGTGGAGGAACCGCAGCCTCTAGCGGTCGGTGGATGAACCGCAGCCTCTAGTGGTCGGTGGATGAACCGCAGCCTCTAGTGGTCGGTGGATGAACCGCAGCCTCTAGCGGTCGGTGGAGGAACTGCAGCCTCTAGCGGTCGGTGGAGGAACCGCAGCCTCTAGTGGTCGGTGGATGAACCGCAGCCTCTAGCGGTCGGTGGAGGAACTGCAGCCTCTAGCGGTCTGTGGAGGAACCGCAGCCTCTAGCGGTCGGTGGATGAACCGCAGCCTCTAGTGGTCGGTGGATGAACCGCAGCCTAGCGGTCGGTGGAGGAACTGCAGCCTCTAGCGGTCGGTGGAGGAGGAACCGCAGCCTCTAGCGGTCGGTGGATTAACTGCAGCCGGGCGGTGGAACCGCAACCTCTAGTGGTCGGTGGATTAACTGCAGCCTCTAGCGGTCTGTGGAGGAACCGCAACCTCTAGCAGTCGGTAGAGGAACCGCAGCCTCTAGTGGTCTGTAGAGGAACCGCAGCCTCTAGCGGTCGATGGACGAATCGCAGCCTCTAGCGGTCGGTGGAGGAATCGCAACCTCTAGCGGTCTGTGGAGGAACCGCAGCCTCTAGTGGTCTGTGGAGGAACCGCAGCCTCTAGTGGTCTGTGGAGGAACTGCAGCCTCTAGCGGTCTGTGGAGGAACTGCAGCCTCTAGCGGTCTGTGGAGGAACCGCAGTCTCTAGCGGTCGGTGGATGAACCGCAGCCTCTAGCGGTCGGTGGAGGAACCGCAGCCTCTAGAGGTCTGTGGAGGAACCGCAGCCTCTAGTGGTCGGTGGAGGAACAGCAGCCTCTAGTGGTCGGTGGAGGAACCGCAGCCTCTAGCGGTCGGTGGAGAAACCGCAGCCTCTAGTGGTCGGTGGAGGAACCGCAGCCTCTAGCGGTTGGTGGAGGAACCGCAGCCTCTAGCGGTCGGTGGAGGAACCGCAGCCTCTAGTGGTCAGTGGAGGAACTGCAGCCTCTAGTGGTCGGTAGAGGAACCGTAGCCTCTAGTGGTCAGTGGAGGAACCGCAGCCTCTAGTGGTCGGTAGAGGAACCGTAGCCTCTAGTGGTCGGTGGGGGAACCGCAGCCTCCAGTGGTCGGTGGAGGAATCGCAGCCTCTAGCGGTCTGTGGAGGAACCGCAGCCTCTAGTGGTCTGTGGAGGAACTGCAGCCTCTAGCGGTCTGTGGAGGAACCGCAGCCTCTAGCGGTCGGTGGATGAACTGCAGCCTCTAGCGGTCGGTGGAG
Source organism: Hirundichthys speculiger (assembly GCA_018398805.1). NCBI lineage: Eukaryota > Metazoa > Chordata > Actinopteri > Beloniformes > Exocoetidae > Hirundichthys > Hirundichthys speculiger. Next base: position 76,895 of record JAGFBZ010000324.1, read on the forward strand.
GAACCGCAGCCTCTAGTGGTCAGTGGAGGAACTGCAGCCTCTAGTGGTCGGTAGAGGTACCGTAGCCTCTAGTGGTCAGTGGAGGAACTGCAGCCTCTAGTGGTCGGTAGAGGAACCGTAGCCTCTAGTGGTCGGTGGGGGAACCGTAGCCTCCAGTGGTCGGTGGGGGAACCGCAGCCTCTAGTGGTCGGTAGAGGAACCGTAGCCTCTAGTGGTCGGTAGAGGAACCGTAGCCTCTAGTGGTCAGTGGAGGAACTGCAGCCTCTAGTGGTCGGTAGAGGAACCGTAGCCTCTAGTGGTCAGTGGAGGAACTGCAGCCTCTAGTGGTCGGTAGAGGAACCGTAGCCTCTAGTGGTTGGTGGAGGAACCGCAGCCTCTAGCAGTCAGTGGAGGAACTGCAGCCTCTAGTGGTCGGTAGAGGAACCGCAGCCTCTAGCGGTCGGTAGAGGAACCGCAGCCTCTAGTGGTCTGTGGAGGAACCGCAGCCTCTAGTGGTCTGTGGAGGAACCGCAGCCTCTAGTGGTCTGTGGAGGAACCGCAGCCTCTAGTGGTCTGTGGAGGAACCGCAGCCTCTAGCGGTCTGTGGAGGAACCGCAGCCTCTAGTGGTCTGTGGAGGAACCGCAGCCTCTAGCGGTCTGTGGAGGAACCGCAGCCTCTAGTGGTCGGTGGAGGAACCGCAGCCTCTAGTGGTCGGTCGGTGGATGAACCGCAGCCTCTAGCGGTCGGTGGAGGAATCGCAGCCTCTAGGGGTCGGTGGAGGAACCGCAGCCTCTAGCGGTTGGTGGAGGAACCGCAGCCTCTAGCGGTCGGTAGAGGAACAGCAGCCGGAACCGCAGCCTCTAGCGGTCGGTGGAGGAACCGCAGCCTCTAGCGGTTGGTGGAGGAACCGCAGCCTCTAGCGGTCGGTGGAGGAACAGCAGCCGGAACCGCAGCCTCTAGCGGTCGGTGGAGGAACCGCAGCCTCTAGCGGTCGATAGAGGAACTGCAGCCTCTAGCGGTCGGTCGGTGGAGGAATCGCAGCCTCTACTGGTCTGTGGAGGAACCGCAGATTCTAACGGTCGGTGGAGGAACCGCAGCCTCTAGCGGTCGGTAGAGGAACCGCAGCCTCTAGCGGTCGGTAGAGGAACCGCAGACTCTAGCGGTCGGTAGAGGAACCGCAGACTCTAGCGGTCTGTGGATGAACTGCAGCCTCTAGAGGTCGGTAGAGGAACCGCGGCCTCTAGAGGTCGGTGGAGGAACCGCGGCCTCTAGAGGTCGGTGGAGGAACCGCAGCCTCTAGAGGTCGGTGGAGGAACAGCAGCCTCTAGAGGTCGGTGGAGGAACCGCGGCCTCTAGAGGTCGGTGGAGGAACCGCAGCCTCTAGAGGTCGGTGGAGGAACCGCAGCCTCTAGAGGTCGGTGGAGGAACCGCAGCCTCTAGAGGTCGGTAGACGAACCGCAGTCTCTAGCGGTCGGTAGACGAACCGCAGCCTCTAGCGGTCGCTCTGTAAGAGCTTCATGTGAACTTCGTATTTTTGGTTCTAAGATGTTGATCAAATTCTGGTTCTGGACCACTCTGAACCAGAACAGAACTCTCTTTATTGAATGTGTGTAACCTCCCAGAATCAAGTTGTGAAGTAGTGGATGAAAGTCACTGGTCTGTTCCAGACCAGTCCAGACTCCCAGGAACCAAACCAGACGGTTCCAGCTGCTGTCTCTCTGGTCCACAAGCTGAACTGGCAGCTTTATTTTTATTTTCTTTATTTTTTTTAATTGGTATTTTAAATAGAATTATTTTTAACTTATGACCTAAACCTGGACCTGTCTGTTCTGGACCTGATGCTTTGCAGTGTGAAGGACATCCAGCATCATCCTGAAGGTGCAGGAGCCTCGTCTCCAGTCGTCCTCTGTGGACCCCCCCCCCCCCCCCCCCCCCGACTCTGGGCATCATGGAGGGCAGCTAATTGGATTTGTTGTCACTTCCTGCTGTGGGCGGGGCCACCTGTCTGCTCGGCTCAGCGATGAAGACGTCAGCGTGACAGGAACCGGTGGGGGGGACCAGCTGCAGTCCTGGACGCCGTCTCCCGGCCGTGACGCGGTGACCGCGGACAGCTGTTACCTCTGACACCTCTCTCCTCCGGCGACGGGGGGGCGGGGCTTTACCGGAGCAGATGCCCCCCCCCTCCCCTCCCCCTCCCCCCTCTGCTCTGTGGGAGCGGTCAGACGGACTGTCCTCTGTGGCGCCGGAGCTTCTGGACAACAGAACCTGGTGTTGGTCTGGACGTCTGAGGACACAGCTGAGAGGAGGAGACCTGCTGGTGTCCACTAGATCTGTGAGACCAGACCTGCTGATGTCCCCGTCTGGTTCCTGAAGACACAGCAGCAGACCTGGACGTCCCTCTGATGTCCCCGTCTGGTTCCTAAAGACACAGCAGCAGACCTGGATGTCCCTCTGATGTCCCCGTCTGGTTCCTGAAGACACAGCAGCAGACCTGGACGTCCCTCTGATGTCCCCGTCTGGTTCCTGAAGACACAGCAGCAGACCTGGACGTCCCTCTGATGTCCTTATCTGGTTCCTGAAGACACAGCAGCAGACCTGGATGTCCCTCTGATGTCCTTATCTGGTTCCTGAAGACACAGCAGCAGACCTGGACGTTCCTCTGATGTCCCCGTCTGGTTCCTGAAGACACAGCAGCAGACCTGGACGTTCCTCTGATGTCCCCGTCTGGTTCCTGGACGTCCCTCTGATGTCCCCGTCTGGTTCCTGAAGACAGAGCAGCAGACCTGGACGTCCCTCTGATGTCCTTATCTGGTTCCTGAAGACACAGCAGCAGACCTGGACGTCCCTCTGATGTCCCTATCTGGTTCCTGAAGACACAGCAGCAGACCTGGACGTCCCTCTGATGTCCCCGTCTGGTTCCTGAAGACAGAGCAGCAGACCTGGACGTCCCTCTGATGTCCTTATCTGGATTCTGAAGACAGAGCAGCAGACCTGGACGTCCCTCTGATGTCCCCATCTGGTTCCTGAAGACAGAGCAACAGACCTGGACGTCCCTCTGATGTCCCCATCTGGTTCCTGAAGACACAGCAGCAGACCTGGACGTCCCTCTGATGTCCTTATCTGGTTCCTGAAGACACAGCAGCAGACCTGGACGTCCCTCTGATGTCCTTATCTGGATCCTGAAGACACAGCAGCAGAGCTGGACGTCCCTCTGATGTCCCCGTCTGGTTCCTGAAGACACAGCAGCAGACCTGGACGTCCCTCTGATGTCCCCGTCTGGTTCCTGAAGACACAGCAGCAGACCTGGACGTCCCTCTGATGTCCCCGTCTGGTTCCTGAAGACCTTCAAGCGTCTCCAGGACAGGGTCTGAACCTGGATCAGCTGTGACGTCAGCAGGATTTAGAGAAACTAACGTTTGGTAGAAAGAGGGCGGAGCTTGAGCGCCACCTGCCGGCGGCCTGGATTGGGCCGACAGACACCCGGATCTCCACGTGGACGTCATCCCTGAGCTTCTGGAAGGTTCCTCTCTGCGGCGCCGCTGACACGCCTGTCAGCTGGAGCGTCTGAGCATCCGTGAGGCGGTCTGACGGCGAGGACCGTCTCCTGGGACGTCCCGGTCCAGCGGGTTCCCCCCTCAGACATGGAAGACGCTCGCTCTAACAGCTCAGCATAATGGGCCCAACAGCGCCGCCGCTGCAGCCATCCGGCCCGCCGGGCTTCACGGGCTCTATGGAAATGAGGCGCCGCCTCCACGCTCAGACGCTCAGGCGTCGCTGCTGCCAGCCGCTCATCTGACTACCATGAAGCCCGGCTCTGCTGCCGCCTCCACCACCGCCGGCCCCTCTGAGGGGGCGGCGCCACGTCCTCTGAATATCAGAGCAGAGCTGCAGCTCATCCTGCTGTCTGCTGGACCCTCCGGGTCCTGGACCAGACGAGACCAGAGACACCTGAACCTCCTGGTTACCTCAGACCGCTCGCTTTACCTGGTAACACCTCATTTACCTGGTAACACCTCAGTTAACTGGTAACACCTCAGTTTACCTGGTAACGACACAGTTTACCTGGTAACGACACAGTTTACCTGGTCACACCTTAGTTTATCTGGTTACACCTCAGTTTATCTGGTAACACCTCAGTTTATCTGGTAACACCTCAGTTTATCTGGTAACACCTCAGTTTATCTGGTAACACCTCAGTTTACCTGGTAACGACGCAGTTTACCTGGTAACGCCTCAGTTTACCTGGTAACGACGCAGTTTACCTGGTAACGCCTCAGTTTATCTGGTAACGCCTCAGTTTACCTGGTAACACCTCAGTTTACCTGGTAATGACTCAGTTTACCTGGTAACGACGCAGTTTACCTGGTAACGCCTCAGTTTATCTGGTAACGCCTCAGTTTATCTGGTAACACCTCAGTTTACCTGGTAACGCCTCAGTTTACCTGGTAACACCTCAGTTTACCTGGTAACGCCTCAGATTACCTGGTTACACCTAATTTACCTGGTAACACCTCAGTTAACTGGTAACACCTCACTTTACCTGGTAACGCCTCAGTTTACCTGGTAACACCTCACTTTACCTGGTAACACCTCAGTTTACCTGGTAACGCCTCAGTTAACTGGTAACACCTCAGTTTACCTGGTAACGCCTCAGTTTACCTGGTAACACCTCAGTTTATCTGGTAACACCGCAGTTTAACTGGTAACACCTCAGTTTACCTGGTAAGGACGCAGTTTACCTGGTAACACCTCAGTTTACCTGGTTACATCTCATTTACCTGGTAACACCTCAGTTAACTGGTAACACCTCAGTTTACCTGGTAACACCTCAGTTTATCTGGTTACATCTCATTTACCTGGTAACACCTCAGTTTACCTGGTAACACCTCATTTACCTGGTAACACCTCAGTTTATCTGTTTACATCTCATTTACCTGGTAACACCTCAGTTAACTGGTAACACCTCAGTTTACCTGGTAACACCTCAGTTTATCTGGTAACGCCTCAGTTTACCTGGTAACACCTCAGTTTACCTGGTAACACCTCAGTTTATCTGGTAACACCTCAGTTTATCTGGTAACGATGCAGTTTACCTGGTAACACCTCAGTTTACCTGGTTACATCTCATTTACCTGGTAACACCTCAGTTTACCTGGTTACATCTCATTTACCTGGTAACACCTCAGTTAACTGGTAACACCTCACTTTACCTGGTTACATCTCATTTACCTGGTAACACCTCAGTTTACCTGGTAACACCTCATTTACCTGGTAACACCTCAGTTTATCTGTTTACATCTCATTTACCTGGTAACACCTCAGTTAACTGGTAACACCTCAGTTTACCTGGTAACACCTCAGTTTACCTGGTAACACCGCAGTTTATCTGGTAACACCTCAGTTTAACTGTTAATGTCGCCATTTTTTAAAATCCTCAAAACCTTTTTTACCGTCAGCTGAACGACATTTGAGCTCTTAATTACAAGCTTCTGTTTTTATTTATTCGACTAATTTAATTGGTGCGTTTAACTCTTCTATTACATCACGTCTAGTTGCTTTTAGCCCTAAACAGGAATCAGAGTAAAGATGGAGCTGGAACAGATGTGGACAGATGTGGTCGAAGCTAGCAGTACTTCATTGTACTGACCCAGACCCAGAACCAGAACCAGACCCAGAACCAGACCCAGACCCAGAACCAGACCCAGAACCAGACCCAGAACCAGACCCAGACCCTGATGGAAACCTGTTACAGGTGTTTCTGTGTTCTGTTCTGGGTTTACGGGACATTAAACCGGACCTTCATGTTGCTGTGGTGCTGATGTCGTTCATCTGGAACCTTCTGCTGGTTCCAGGTTTGACTGGTCAGAACCCTGCAGGCTCTGAGGAGCTCCGGCGTCTGATGTTGGGACAAATCTGCTGGGACGTCCAACGCTAGAGACACACCTGTCCCCTCCTCTAATCAGAGGACGTCTCTTCTCCACATCATGAGGCTTCCGGATCTTTCTCAGCAGTGACTCCGCTGTCCGTGGTCCTGATCTGGACCCCTCCCGTTCCCCACAACCCCCCACATATTCGAGTGACTCCACCCCAGAGCCACACAGAAGCGCTCACAGGCGCACACACACACATGCGCTCAGAGGGGCTAATTAAGGCTTTAATATGCAAATGAGATCTGCAGTAAATTACACAGCTGGCAAATCTGCCTGTTTTTCCTGAAAATACATCAGCAGAGCAGCGACGAGTGTGTTGCTGCAGTTGTTGTTGTGTTTGCAGAGAGACGGGGGACTGCCCCCCCCCCCCCCCCCCGCCCCCCCGCCCCCCCCCCCCCCCCCCCCCCCCCCCCGGGGGACTGCCCCCTCCGCCCCCCCCCCCCCACCGGCTCCATCTTCCAGACCAACCACAGCGGGTCTCAGTGGTCCGTTGGTCCCGTCAGCTCCAGCAGAAAACACACGACCGGTGTCGCTCACAGCTCTGAAGTAGCTAACATCACAACAGCAGCGGCTCTGAAGTAGCTAACATCACGACAGGCAACGGCTCTGAAGTAGCTAACATCACGACAGCAACGGCTCTGAAGTAGCTAACATCACACAGCAACGGCTCTGAAGTAGCTAACATCACGACAGCAGCGGCTCTGAAGTAGTAACATCACGACAGCAGGCTCTGAAGTAGCTACATCACGACGCAGCGGCTCCTGAAGTAGCTAACATCACGACGCAAGCGGCTCTGAAGTAGCAACATCTGAAGTAGCTAACATCACGACGGCAGAGCGGCTCTGAAGTAGCTAACATCACGACGGCAGTAGGACTCTGAAGTAGCTAACATCACACGACGGCAGCGGCTCTGAAGTAGCTAACATCACGACGGCAACGGCTCTGAAGTAGCTAACATCACGACGGCAACGGCTCTGAAGTAGCTAACATCACGACGGCAGCGGCTCTGAAGTAGCTAACATCACGACGGCAACGGCTCTGAAGTAGCTAACATCACGACGGCAACGGCTCTGAAGTAGCTAACATCACGACGGCAACGTCTCTGAAGTAGCTAACATCACGACGGCAACGGCTCTGAAGTAGCTAACATCACGACGGCAACGGCTCTGAAGTAGCTAACATCACGACGGCAGCGGCTCTGAAGTAGCTAACATCACGACGGCAAGCGGCTCTGAAGTAGCTAACATCACGACGGCAGCGGCTCTGAAGTAGCTAACATCACGACGGCAACGGCTCTGAAGTAGCTAACATCACGACGGCAACGGCTCTGAAGTAGCTAACATCACGACGGCAAACGGGCTCTGAAGTAGCTAACATCACGACGGCAACGGCTCTGAAGTAGCTAACATCACGACGGCAACGGCTCTGAAGTAGCTAACATCACGACGGCAACGGCTCTGAAGTAGCTAACTAACATCAACGACGGCAACGGCTCTGAAGTAGCTAACATCACGACAGGCAACGGCTCTGAAGTAGCTAACACCGGCTCAAGTCGACGGCAAGGCTCTGAAGTAGCTAACATCACGACGGCAGCGGCTCTGAAGCTAAAACTCAAGACGGCAGAGGTCTGAAGTAGCTAACATCACGACGGCAGCGGCTCTAACATCACGAAGTAGCTAACATCACGACGGCAACGGCTCTGAAAGAAGCTACAATCACGACAGCAACGGTTCTGAAGTAGCTAACATCACGACAGCAACCTCTCGGAAGTAGTAACATCACGCGCACGGCTAACATCACGACGGCACCGGCTCTGAAGTAGCTAACATCACGACGGCAGGCTCTGAAGTAGCTAACAACATCAAGACTAACATCAGGCAACAGCCTGAAGGCTGAAGTAAGCTAACATCACGACGGCAACGGCTCTGAAGTAGCTAACATCACGACGGCAACGGCTCTGAAGTAGCTAAAACATACGACAGGCAAGTAGCTAACATCACGATCTGAAGTAGCTAAACGACAGCTCTGAAGTAGATAACATCACAACAGCAACGGCTCACTGTCATTGCCAACAAAAGAGCCGAGGCCAGCTGTCAATCAAACGGCATCAAATGACATCCCGCAATCTGATTGGTCAGCTTCATTAATTAACATAAATGTGTCTGATGTGGTGGAAAGACCAACAGAAACCATCGTTTTGTCCTCTGGGACAAAACGATGGCAGGTATCAGTTGGAATCCACCTCAGGTGCTCCGTCATCACATCTGAGCCACAAACCCAGACTGCCCTCTGGTGGTTGGAGGTGGAGTTACAGAGACACCGGTAGAAACGTCGGTCTCAGAAACTTCCTTGGTTCTGTGGTTCCGGCAGGTGGCGGTCTGATCTGTGAGGGACACGGAGACGCCGTCCCCAGCCGTCCCCAGCCGTCCCCGGCCGTCCCCTCCAGCTGCGCTCTGCCTGGCTGCGTTTCCCCTGAGCGCCGGCGTCATCGTAGCTGAAACCCGAGGACATGCGTGGTCGGGCCGCACCGTCACCTGACCAGCCTGGGAAGGTTTCCCAGAGGCCTCTCTGTCTCACGCTGCTCCTTCAGACGTCTCCACGGAGACACTGAGCTCCGTTCAGCTCAACGGTCGGGTTAACGGATCATGTGACGGCCTCGAAGACGTACAGACGAACGTCCCAGGAGCTGACGGGACTGAAGACTGAAGACGTCCTGTTGGCTGATACGTTCACTTCTAGCATCTGTTAACACAACGCTAACGGGGCAAGAGAAGCATCTGTTACTGTTCCTGGTCTGGAGTCCAGGTCACATGGTCTTCTGAGCTGGACACGATGTTTGCAGCATCATGAGACGCTGAGGATAGTTTCTGATTCAGACCACATCAGACCAGAAACCACATTAGACCAGGTCGCTTAAAGAAAACGACGACAGCTCCGTCTCTAACCATAAAGCTAACGCTCAGAATAAACCCCGACAGCGCCATCTCTAACGCTAACCCTAACGCTCAGAGAAAACCCCGACAGCTCCATCTCTAATGCTTACCCTAATGCTAACGCTAATGCTGAGAGAAAACCCAGACAGCTCCATCTCTAATTCTAAGCCTAATGCTAATGCTAATGCTGAGAGAAAACCCCGACAGCTCCATCTCTAATGCTTACCCTAATGCTAATGCTAACGCTCAGAGAAAACCCTGACAGCTCCATCTCTGATGCTTACCCTAATGCTAACGCTAATGCTGAGAGAAAACCCAGACAGCTCCATCTCTAATGCTAACGCTAATGCTGAGAGAAAACCCCGACAGCTCCATCTCTAATGCTAACCCTAATGCTAATGCTAACGCTCAGAGAAAACCCTGACAGCTCCATCTCTGATGCTTACTCTAATGCTAACACTAATGCTGAGAGAAAACCCAGACAGCTCCATCTCTAATGCTAAGCCTAATGCTAACGCTAACGCTCAGAGAAAACCCTGACAGCTCCATCTCTAATGCTAAGCCTAATGCTAACGCTAACACTAATGCTGAGAGAAAACCCCGACAGCTCCATCTCTAATGCTAAGCCTAATGCTAACGCTAACACTAATGCTGAGAGAAAACCCCGACAGCTCCATCTCTAATGCTAAGCCTAATGCTAACGCTAACCCCAATACTGAGAGAAAACCCCGACAGCTCCATCTCTAATGCTTACCCTAATGCTAACGCTAATGCTGAGAGAAAAGCCAGACAGCTCCATCTCTAATGCTAACCCTAATGCTAACGCTAACGCTAATGCTGAGAGAAAACCCAGACAGCTCCATCTCTAATGCTAACCCTAATGCTAACGCTAACCCTAATACTGAGAGAAAACCCAAACGGCTCCATCTCAGAGGCTCCAGGCCTCAATTAGCAGTTAGATGTTCAAGTCCAGGTCAGAAAACAGGACATGGAAGCAGGACTGAGGTTCATGAACCTTCTGGAACAACGAGAGCAGCTGATTGGGACACGTTTTTAAAAATGAGAGGATGAATAACATGATTTTAACGGGTTAAAATCGTCGCACATGGACTCATAATTATCGTGAGACCTGGACGTGAGGTGGCTGGTTCTGATCAGAACCTTGATTCTACCGTCTGGTCGGGTCCAGAAGCTCCTGGAACGTCTACGACCACCTCGGACCCACTCTCAGGCACGGCGGTGGGCGGGTCATGATCTGGGAGAGCTGGTCTCAGCGGAGGTCTGGGCTGCTGCTGATTGGCTGACCTTCATCCTCGGACCCTTCTGGGCCGGACCAGAACCAGAACCAGAACAGAAGGTTTCCTGAAGGTGGATCTAGAAGCTGAATAAATGATGATCGTGTTGATCTGAGATGTTGCTGCTGCTCTGATCCTCCACGCCGTCGTCCCTCAGATGTTTTTCTGTCTGTAAACACGCCGTTCAAACATGTGAAAACACGCTAATGAAGCTTCTTTCCGCCGGGTTTCCCCCCCGACGCCCTCAGCCGTGATGATCCCGCCGACGCCGGCTGACTGACGGGCCGTTCAGGAGAAGATCCGCCGCATTTATCTCTGAAGTCCTCTGCTGTCCCACAAATCCTCCGCCAAATATTTAAGCATCAAACAGACAAACACGCGGCGGGCGAGGCGCCGCGATTAAGGGGAACTGTGGTTGGTCCCCTGATAAGGATCTATAAACAGGCTACAGAGAGACGCTGCCCTTCGGAAGGAGGCGGCGCTCCACCCGGGCCGGGCCGCATGAATATTTAAAACCGGTAAATAATTAATAATTAACAACAAACAGGCCACTGATCAACTGGAGCAGTGTGGCAGCAGGCGCCAAGGAGCCAAAGAGACAAGGAGCCAAGGAGCCGACTCACCTCCTCCCTCCGTCCGGGCAGCCATCTTAAACATGTAGGAACCAGCACGTATGAGCGGGATCGGTTGATCTGGACCCCCGCTGCTTCATGATGGTTCCATCCAGCCCCTAACCCAGAACTGTCACGCCAGGACCAACCTCACCTGAAAACTCCCAGAAACCCCTTCAGGACGGTCGACTACCAGAGACCGACGGTCCTCAGACCCGGATCACCTGAAAACTCCCAGAAACCCCTTCAGGACGGTCGACTACCAGAGACAGGCCCGGATCATCTGAAAACTCCCAGAAACCCCTTCAGGACGGTCGACTACCAGAGACTGACGGTCCTCAGGACAAACCTCACCTGAAAACTCCCAGAAACCCCTTCAGGACGGTCGACTACCAGAGACTGACGGTCCTCAGGACCAACCTCACCTGAAAACTCCCAGAAACCCCTTCAGGACGGTCGACTACCAGAGACTGATGGTCCTCAGGACCAACCTCACCTGAAAACTCCCAGAAACCCCTTCAGGACGGTCGACTACCAGAGACTGCCGGTCCTCAGGCCCGGATCACCTGAAAACTCCCAGAAACCCCTTCAGGACGGTCGACTACCAGAGACTGCCGGTCCTCAGGCCCGGATCACCTGAAAACTCCCAGAAACCCCTTCAGGACGGTCGACTACCAGAGACTGACGGTCCTCAGGCCCGGATCACCTGAAAACTCCCAGAAACCCCTTCAGGACGGTCGACTACCAGAGACTGACGGTCCTCAGGCCCGGATCACCTGAAAACTCCCAGAAACCCCTTCAGGACGGTCGACTACCAGAGACTGACGGTCCTCAGGCCCGGATCACCTGAAAACTCCCAGAAACCCCTTCAGGACGGTCGACTACCAGAGACTGACGGTCCTCAGGCCCGGATCACCTGAAAACTCCCAGAAACCCCTTCAGGACGGTCGACTACCAGAGACTGACGGTCCTCAGGCCCGAATCATCTGAAAACTTCTATTATTGTTCTAAAAAATGATCCAGTGAATGAATCCAGATGGACTCCAAAATGGCGCCGGTGTCATTAATGTCAAATGTATTTATATTTGAAAACAACAAACGCTTCTCATCAGGCCACGTTCCAGAAATATCTAAGTGATCTGGATCTGGACTCATGACTAAATAAACATTTTCTGTCTTCTAGGAAAATACAGCCTTTAGCAAAACTGCTACTTTTTGACACAAAATTTCAAGTTTAAATGCAAAACTCCCCAAAAACGTGTTCTTAAATGAGAGCTGAGGCCCAGAGGAGCCGTGACAGCAGATATATTCAGATATTCAGATATTAACCGAGTTACAGCAGCACTCATGTTTCAGCTGAAACATCACGACTCTTCAAAGCTGCACATCCTTCAGTCTGACATCAGCCAGAGGACACATTTAAGACAAAAATCAGTCTCCAGCGCGTAAACATCACAGAGACAAACAAACAAAGACGCTGCAGAGTGAAATAAAACCTCTCTGGAAGCTGCGGATCGCCTTCAGAGCTGATTTTAAACTACGCTTTCCCTTCCTCTGAGATTTTAATTAATGTGCTTTAATATGCAAATAAGCAAGTGGAGATAAAATCATGACAAACAGATGGCAAGTGTGGGTAATTATTTTGTGAATCCAGCAGAGGCATGTATTAAAGTTATAGCACCGTTTTCCTGCAGCCGAGGAGGGGGGGGGGGGGGCCGTTAGAGCATGACATCATCAACAGACGGCAGACGTGACCGTCTGCAAGCGTCCAGACGAGAGACTGTTTGAGACAAACTGGGAAAACCTCCCTGAGACGTCTCCTGGAGCTTCCTGAAGGACACTTTTAGGGCCTGGAGAAGATGCTAATGAGCTCAGTTACCAGGGGCTAGCTGTTTTAGCTTAGCTTATGCTAACCTGTAATGCTAATTAATACATCATCCTCAATTCAAGTGTCACTGCTGAAACAACATCTGAAACGACTGCTGGCAGAGCTGAAACCAGGACCAACGGACCGGAACCAGAACCAACAGACCGGAACCAGGACCAACAGACCGAAACCAGGACCAACAGACTAAAACCAGAACCAACAGACTAAAACAAGGACCAACGGACCGGAACCAGAACCAACAGACCGAAACCAGGACCAACAGACTAAAACCAGGACCAACAGACCGGAACCAGGACCAACAGACCGGAACCAGGACCAACAGACCGGAACCAGGACCAACGGACCGAAACCAGGACCAACAGACTAAAACCAGGACCAACAGACCGGAACCAGAACCAACAGACCGGAACCAGGACCAACAGACCGGAACCAGGACCAACGGACCGAAACCAGGACCAACAGACTAAAACCAGGACCAACAGACCGGAACCAGGACCAACAGACCAGAACCAGGACCAACAGACCGGAACCAGGACCAACGGACCGAAACCAGGACCAACAGACTAAAACCAGGACCAACAGACCGGAACCAGAACCAACAGACCGGAACCAGGACCAACAGACCGGAACCAGGACCAACGGACCGAAACCAGGACCAACAGACTAAAACCAGGACCAACAGACCGGAACCAGGACCAACAGACCGGAACCAGGACCAACAGACCGGAACCAGGACCAACAGACCAGAACCAGGACCAACAGACCGAAACCAGAACCAACAGACCGGAACCAGAACCAACAGACCGAAACCAGGACCAACAGACCGGAACCAGGACCAACAGACCGAAACCAGAACCAACAGACCGAAACCAGGACCAACAGACCGAAACCAGAACCAACAGACCGGAACCAGAACCAACAGACCGAAACCAGGACCAACAGACTAAAACCAGGACCAACAGACCGGAACCAGGACCAACAGACCGAAACTATTCTATTGACCGCTAGAGGCTGCAGTTCCTCTACTGACCACTAGAGGCTGCAGTTCCTCTACCGACCACTAGAGGCTGCAGTTCCTCTATTGGCCGCTAGAGGCTGCAGTTCCTCTATTGACCGCTAGAGGCTGCAGTTCCTCTACCGACCACTAGAGGATGCGGTTCCTCTACCGACCACTAGAGGCTGCGGTTCCTCTATTGACCGCTAGAGGCTGCAGTTCCTCTACCGACCACTAGAGGATGCGGTTCCTCTATTGACCGCTAGAGGATGCGGTTCCTCTATTGACCGCTAGAGGATGCGGTTCCTCTATTGACCGCTAGAGGCTGCGGTTCCTCTACCAACCAGTCCCTTCGATGGGCGACTCTGGTAGGTTTGTCGGACCTGCTGGTTGTGGTTTCAACCTTCACTGCCGTCGTTTAGGGTTAGGGTTAACCTAACCCATCCTCATCCACATGAAATGAGGATGTTTGGACAGATTTGATCAGAAAAGTAATATTAATTGGCATCATAGGTTAGCATCAGCAAAGCCAGTGAAGCTAAAAAGCTAACTGTGATTGACAGGAGGTGGGCGTGTTCCAGTCAGTTTCCAGACCTGCTCATTTTACAACACGGCGCCATGCGGGACGAGGAAGAAGAGGCTTCAGATCCAGTCTTCAGAAACCCGTGGATCATCCGTTAACGTTATTTGAATCAGACAGAGCTAATGAGACGGTAGCAACAGAAGTCATTTACGAGTCATAAACATCATTTAGCGCCACCTACCTGCTCCTCCTGAATCACAGCGTCCACCTCCAGGGAAACCAGAGACCGGTTGATCCTCAGGGCCAGACTCAGAGCCATCAGGCCTCCGAGCCTCACCGGGTTCTGACGGAGGTCCAGTCTCTGAACGCGACGACTCTCAGCGAGGAACTCGGCCAGCGCCACGGCACCTGGACCAGAGAACACAGGTGGTTTCAGGAGGTCACATGACCCTGCGGGGTCGGTTTCAGCTGATCCGTGAAGAAGGAACCATCTGATGGTGGCGGGTCTCAGTGGAGCGGGCGCAGGTTCGATTCCCGGCCTGTGAGGTCTCGGTTCTGGTTTCTGTCTCTGACTGACTGAATAAAGGCCACGAGAGCCAGAAAGATCCGGAACAGAGAGAAGTTCCCGGGCCTCCTTTATGGGAACTAAATCACCTGCTGACGCAGAATTAATGACTAATTAAAGCTCATTAATGAGACGTTTCAGTCCTGATTTTACCACATAAAACTAATTTAACATCAAAAAGTTGCAGTTGTGCAAAAGTCATTATTTGTAACAAAAGGTTGCAGTATTAACTTAAAAAGTCACAATTCTGTGAAAGTTATTTAAAAAAAAATCTACAATTTAATTCTTACAATTTTACAAGAAGTTGAGTTTTTGTCAAAATGTCAAAAGTAAAATTCATAATTTGATGTCAAAAAGCTACGATTTTGTGAATTTTCTAATATTCCAACAAAAATGAGTGATTTTAGAAAACTGTTGATATTTTACTATAAAAAATTATAATTTTTACTTGAAAAGTCAGAATTTTTCACAGGTGATGTTGCTCATGTACCTTCACAGGTGATGTTGGTCACGTACCTTCACAGGTGATGTTGGTCACGTACCTTCACAGGTGATGTTGCTCGTGTACCTTCACAGGTGATGTTGGTCACGTACCTTCACAGGTGATGTTGCTCATGTACCTTCACAGGTGATGCTGGTCACGTACCTTCACAGGTAATGTTGCTTGTGTACCTTCACAGGTGAGTTGCTCGTGTACCTTCAGGTGATGTTTGCTCATGTACCTTCACAGGTGATGTTGCTTGTGTACCTTCACAGGTGATGTTGCTTGTGTACCTTCACAGGTGATGTTGGTCACGTACCTTCACAGGTGATGTTGCTCGTGTACCTTCACAGGTGATGTTGCTCACGTACCTTCACAGGTGATGTTGGTCACGTACCTTCACAGGTGATGTTGCTCGTGTACCTTCACAGGTGATGTTGGTCACGTACCTTCACAGGTGATGTTGCTCGTGTACCTTCACAGGTGATGTTGCTCATGTACCTTCACAGGTGATGATTCACAGGTGATGTTGCACAGGTGATATTGCTCGTGTACCTTCAAGGTGATGTTGGTCACGTACCTTCACAGGTGATGTTGGTCACGTACCTTCACAGGTGATGTTGGTCACGTACCTTCACAGGTGATGTTGGTCACGTACCTTCACAGGTGATGTTGCTCGTGTACCTTCACAGGTGATGTTGCTCGTGTACCTTCACAGGTGATGTTGGTCACGTACCTTCACAGGTGATGTTGGTCACGTACCTTCACAGGTGATGTTGCTCGTGTACCTTCACAGGTGATGTTGCTCATGTACCTTCACAGGTGATATTGCTCGTGTACCTTCACAGGTGATGTTGCTCACGTACCTTCACAGGTGATGTTGGTCACGTACCTTCACAGGTGATGTTGGTCACGTACCTTCACAGGTGATGTTGGTCACGTACCTTCACAGGTGATGTTGGTCACGTACCTTCACAGGTGATGTTGGTCACGTACCTTCACAGGTGACGTTGCTCATGTACCTTCACAGGTGATGTTGCTCACGTACCTTCACAGGTGACGTTGCTCATGTACCTTCACAGGTGATGTTGCTCATGTACCTTCACAGGTGATGTTGCTCATGTACCTTCACAGGTGAGGTTGGTCACGTACCTTCACAGGTGATGTTGCTCACGTACCTTCACAGGTGATGTTGGTCACGTACCTTCACAGGTGATGTTGGTCACGTACCTTCACAGGTGATGTTGGTCACGTACCTTCACAGGTGATGTTGCTCATGTACCTTCACAGGTGATGTTGCTCATGTACCTTCACAGGTGACGTTGCTCATGTACCTTCACAGGTGATGCTGGTCACGTACCTTCACAGGTAATGTTGCTTGTGTACCTTCACAGGTGATGTTGCTCGTGTACCTTCACAGGTGATGTTGGTCATGTACCTTCACAGGTGATGTTGCTCACGTACCTTCACAGGTGATGTTGGTCACGTACCTTCACAGGTGATGTTGGTCACGTACCTTCACAGGTGATGTTGCTCGTGTGTTGCTCGTGTACCTTCACAGGTGATGTTGGTACCTTCATGTGTGCTCATGTACCTTCACAGGTGATGTTGCTCGTACCTTCACAGGTGATGTTTTGCACGTGATGTACCTTCACAGGTGATGTTGCTCACGTACCTTCACAGGTGATGTTGCTCACGTACCTTCACAGGTGATGTTGCTCACGTACCTTCACAGGTGATGTTGGTCATGTACCTTCACAGGTGATGTTGCTCATGTACCTTCACAGGTGATGTTGGTCACGTACCTTCACAGGTGATGTTGCTCATGTACCTTCACAGGTGATGTTGGTCACGTACCTTCACAGGTGATGTTGCTCACGTACCTTCACAGGTGATGTTGCTCACGTACCTTCACAGGTGATGTTGTCACGTACCTTCACAGGTGATGTTGCTCACGTACCTTCACAGGTGATGTTGGTCATGTACCTCACAGGTGATGTTGCTCACGTACCTTCAGGTGATGTTGCTCGTGTACCTTCACAGGTGATGTTCACTTCACAGGTGATGTTGCACGTGTACCTTCACAGGTGATGTTGGTCACGTACCTTCACAGGTGATGTTGCTCGTGTACCTTCACAGGTGATGTTGCTCATGTACCTTCACAGGTGATGTTGCTCATGTACCTTCACAGGTGATGTTGGTCACGTACCTTCACAGGTGATGTTGCTCGTGTACCTTCACAGGTGATGTTGCTCGTGTACCTTCACAGGTGATGTTGGTCACGTACCTTCACAGGTGATGTTGGTCACGTACCTTCACAGGTGATGTTGCTCGTGTACCTTCACAGGTGATGTTGCTCATGTACCTTCACAGGTGATGTTGCTCATGTACCTTCACAGGTGATGTTGCTCGTGTACCTTCACAGGTGATGTTGGTCACGTACCTTCACAGGTGATGTTGCTCGTGTACCTTCACGGTGATGTTGCTCACGTACTTCACAGGTGATGTGCTCACGTACCTTCACAGGTGATGTTGCTCACGTACCTTCACAGGTGATGTTGCTCACGTACCTTCACAGGTGATGTTGCTCACGTACCTTCACAGGTGATGTTGCTCACGTACCTTCACAGGTGATGTACCTTCAGGTGATGTACCTTCACAGGTGATGTTGCTCATGTACCTTCACAGGTGATGTGACCTTCCAGGTGATGTTGGTCACGTACCTTCACAGGTGATGTTGCTCGTGTACCTTCACAGGTGATGTTGCTCATGTACCTTCACAGGTGATGTTGCTCACGTACCTTCACAGGTGATGTTGCTCACGTACCTTCACAGGTGATGTTGCTCACGTACCTTCACAGGTGATGTTGCTCACGTACCTTCACAGGTGATGTTGGTCACGTACCTTCACAGGTGATGCTGGTCATGTACCTTCACAGGTGATGTACCTTCACAGGTGATGTTGCTCATGTACCTTCACAGGTGATGTTGCTCGTGTACCTTCACAGGTGATGTTGGTCACGTACCTTCACAGGTGATGTTGCTCGTGTACCTTCACAGGTGATGTTGCTCACGTACCTTCACAGGTGATGTTGCTCACGTACCTTCACAGGTGATGTTGCTCACGTACCTTCACAGGTGATGTTGCTCGTGTACCTTCACAGGTGATGTTGGTCACGTACCTTCACAGGTGATGTTGGTCACGTACCTTCACAGGTGATGTTGCTCATGTACCTTCACAGGTGATGTTGCTCACGTACCTTCACAGGTGATGTTGCTCACGTACCTTCACAGGTGATGTTGCTCGTGTACCTTCACAGGTGATGTTGGTCACGTACCTTCACAGGTGATGTTGCTCACGTACCTTCACAGGTGATGTTGGTCACGTACCTTCACAGGTGATGTTGGTCACGTACCTTCACAGGTGATGTTGCTCACGTACCTTCACAGGTGATGTTGCTCACGTACCTTCACAGGTGATGTTGCTCACGTACCTTCACAGGTGATGTTGCTCGCGTACCTTCACAGGTGATGCTGGTCTGGACCAGGCCGAGCTGCAGCAGCGAGCTGTTCACCATCAGCGGTTCCCGGATCACCTGGACACCCTGGTTCCCCAGGAGGTTCTCCCCCAGGTCCAGGACCTGCAGGACCTTCAGCGCCGGCTGCAGGACAGGATTCAGGAGAAAAGGGTTGTGGCTCAGAGAGTAGCGGGAAGTTTTAATTAGCACCGCTGAGCAGTCGTCGTTCCTCCGTCTCTCAGAACTTCTGTCGTCTCTCTCCAGAGCCACATTAGCGTTGAAGGTTGATTAGCTGGCGCATGAAGCCGGGGGCGTCTGGGACACGAGGGGCCGCCGTGGAGCCCGGCGGCCCGAGGAGGAGCCGCCCACTCCTGGATACCCCGCCTCGCCTCGCCACCCCCGTTAGACTCCTCTGGTCACCGCTCCGCAGAGGGACGGGGGCGGAAACCAGGCGGATGACAGACCCGGGAGTCCCAGTTAACCCGTTCAGAACCAGAGCGGTTTCTGAGGCTCTAATTAGCTCCTGACTCGTTTAAAGTGACTGCATCCCAACAGCTACGAGGTGCATTCACGACATTTATTATAAAAATAACGGTAGCACACGTGAGATTACGTGTAGGTCCCTCCCCATCTGCGCCCTTCTGCTAATTATGTTTAAGCGTTACCGTTTCTCCTTTTGTTTGGAGCTGCTGAGATGAAACTGATATGAAACTGAAATCAAACTGAAGTGAAACTGAGGTGAAACTGAGATGAAACTGAGATGAAACTGAGATGAAACTGAAGTGAAACTGAAGTGAAACTGAAATGAAACAGGTGAAATGACGGCAGCCATTAAAGAGGCGAACGGCGTAGCTGACGTAAAGCCACGGGGGGAAGAGGAGGTGTGGTCTCCATCTGAACCAGAAGCTCTGAAGGACAAGACATCAGCGCCGGGAAAGAGGAAGAGCAGAAGAAACTCCACGTTTGAGTCGGTGGTGACGACATAAACCAGAATAACTGAGATGTTTAGGATTAAAGGTGGAGATTTAACGAGAGGCAGAAATGGAGGTTTTACAACAAAAACATGCACATTTCAGAACTGGTTGTGATTTTTTTTTTCTTTTTTTTTAAAGAAATTTCAATGTTACAAAATTCAGTTTTTGTAGTAAAACTGAATCATCATAAAATTCAAAAATGTATCATTTTGGGATTTAAATAAAAAATTACAATGTATTTGCAGATCACAATTTTCAAATAATTTGAGATTTTATGCAAAAAAAATTATAATTTTTACAACAAGAATTTAAAATTCCACAAAAGTTGTAATTTTACATGAAAAGTTGCACATTTTGGTGAAAAAGTTGGTTATACAATAAAAACAAAGAGTCACAACTTTGCAAAACTTACAATTTTACAAGAAAAAGTTGTGAGTTGAGGAGAAATAGTTACAATTATACAAAGTGGGAAATTTTACAACATATAGTTGTAATTTAAGTCAAACAATTGCAATTTTACAAAAGTTGATATTTTACAACAGAGGAATTTGTAACGTTAGGGTTAAAAAGTTTGAATTCTTCAATTTTATGGCCAAATTTGCAATTTTATAACAAAATGTTGTTTTTTTAAGAACAAAGTTAACTGAGATACTTTTTCACATGATATAGACTGTAAAGAAAAGAATGAAAAGAAAAAGTGGACTAATTATAAAAAGTTAAGAGGAAATGACAGTTTCATGTATAAGATATTAATTTCATCCATGTTTGTCTAAATGTGTGTTTTTCTTTTAGAACCTGGTCTAAGGTCCTTTATTCACTTCCTCTGCTCACCACTAGGGGCTGGCTGCTCAACAGTGAGTCAACTGTACTGGAGGTCAATGCAGATGTGCTCTGTTCTGAACCCCTGGTGGACAGTAGAGGAACTGCAACAGTTACGGTTACAGTGTAGGTGGATCTACAAGCTCCTGAATCACAGAGAAATAAATTATAATGTTGTTTAAAACGACCCACGACACCCAGAAAGGTCAGGGATTAGCATCAACGGGCTGCTAGCCTTCACTGCTCTGGGTTCATCTACTGAACTCGGGTTTGGGTTCTGACCCAGAAGTGGTTCCTCACCAGAACTTTGGCCAGGTGCTCCATGCCTCTCTCGGTGATCTGGTTGTTGTTTAGCAGCAGGACCTTCAGACCTTCAGTCTGCCTCCACAAGCCGTCGCAGAGCTCCTCTAAACCTGGACGGCCACAAACAAAGAAAGTTCAGAGGTTCTGCGGATCAGAACATGTAAAGGACACGAGATCCGGTCTGAGCTGGACGTCCATGATCTCTGATCCCTCAGACGAGGTCAGCGACTGTCGTGTCAACCTTTGACACCACAGCGCAGAGAGACAGTCACTAATGTTCACCTGTCCAACCTCAACGTCTCCGGACTGAGAAGACCACAAGGCTCTGGATGAGGACCTCTGCTGAAGGAGGAAGGAAGGAGGGAATAAGACAAGAAAGGAAGGAAAGGAAATCAAGAAACTAAGGAAGGGAGGACTGACCAAAGCGCCAAACAAACGAGCAAAGAAGGACAAGCAGGAAAAAAATGAAGGAAGGAACCAATGAAGGTTGGGAGAAGGAAGGAAGGAAGGGAGGGAATGAAGTGAGGAAAACAACTTTTCTGATCATAAAGAGTGCTGATGTTAACCTCCAGAGGAGACGTCTGAAGCATGGATTAGTCCCACAAGGCTCTGCATGAGGACCTCTGCTTCTTCAGCTCCACACTCCTCCACTCAGCTCCATCTGGTTCATTAATACAAACCTATATGCAGACGACACTCTGGTTTATGTTTCTGATCAATATTACGGATCTCTTTAGGAACAACAGGTCACTGGGTGCCCCAGAGCAACGATGAGAAGGATCATCCAGGCGGTTATCACCAGCAGTCCAGAATCCAGGCTCTGTGATGGTCTGGGGTTTTATCTGTGTCCTCAGCAGAGGACCTTCAAGACCACAACGGTCGCAGGGACGTCCATGGAGAACCACATTCTGGACACATTACTGAGGAAGAAGAGGGTTCAGGTACCAGACTGGATCAAAAATGGAAGAGGAGAAATGAAGCAAAGAAGCAAGGAGAGAGGAAGGAAGGACAGAAGGAAGGAAGGAAGGAAGGAAGGGTAGATGGAGAAATGGGACTAAAGACCTGAAGCTCCTCCAGTTAGAGCCAGAACATCTTTAAATGCTGTGTGAATGAATGGAGACATGACAGTGGTGAAATATCTCTGTCCTCTCTGTCGAAGAATGTGTTACAGGTCTGAAATATAAAATTAAAAAGATGAGCTCATCAATAAATAACAAGGTTCCAACATGTTTTCAGCTCCTTACCAGCGTCGGCTATCAGGTTGTTGCTGATCTCCAGCATCTGCAGCGTAGAGTTGTATCGCAGCAGCTCCCCCAGCTGAAGAGCATCCTGGAAGCTGTTCAGCTGGTTGTTGGTCAGATGAAGCTCTCGCAGAGATCTGTTGGTCTTCAGCGCTCCGACTGCAGCCAACGAGACCAGAAACCAAGGTCAACGACACCAGAGACCAAGGTCAACGACACCAGAGACCAAGGTCAACGAGACCAGAAACCAACGTCAACGACACCAGAAACCAAGGTCAACAAGACCAGAAACCAACGTCAACGATACCAGAAACCAACGTCAAACGACCGGATACCACGACAACCAGAGACCGACGTCAACGACACCAGAGACCAACGACACCAGAGACCGACGTCAACGACACCAGAGACCAGACACCAGACACCAAGACACCAAAGACGTCAACGACACCAGAGACCGACCGACGTCAACGACACCAGAGACCAACGTCAACGACACCAGAGACCAACGACACCAGAGACCGACGTCAACGACACCAGAGACCAACGACACCAGAGACCGACGTCAACGACACCAGAAACCAACGACACCAGAGACCAACGACACCAGAGACCGACGTCAACGACACCAGAGACCGACGTCAACGACACCAGAGACCAACGTCAACGACACCAGAGACAAACGATACCAGAGACCGACGTCAACGACACCAGAGACCGACGTCAACGACACCAGAGACCGACGTAAACGACACCAGAGACCGACGTCAACGACACCAGAGACCAACGATACCAGAGACTGACGTCAACGACACCAGAGACCAACGACACCAGAACCAACGATACCAGAGACCGACCTCAACGACACCAGAGACCGACGACACCAGAGACCAACGATACCAGAGACCGACGTCAACGACACCAGAGACCAACGACACCAGAGACCAACGATACCAGAGACCAACGATACCAGAGACCAACGTCAACGACACCAGAGACCAACGACACCAGAGACAACTCACGAGACCGACGTCAACGACACCAGAGAGACCGACGTCAACGACACCAGAGACGCAACGACACCAGAGACCGACGTCAACGACACCGACGACGTCACGACCACCAGAGACCGACGTCAACGACACCAGAGACCAACGACACCAGAGACCGACGTCAACGACACCAGAGACCGACGTCAACGACACCAGAGACCGACAACGACACCAGAGACCGACGTCAACGACACCCCAGAGACCAGAGACCAACGACACCAGAGACCAACGACACCAGAGACCGTCAACGACACCAGAGACCAACGACACCAAGACCAAGACGACACCAGAGACCGACGTCAACGACACCAGAGACCGACGATACCAGACCGACGTCAACGACACCAGAGACGACACCAGAGACCGACGTCAACGACACCAGAGACCAACGACACAGAGACCAACGACCAGACGACGACCAACGACACCAGAGACCGACGTCAACGACACCAGACGACGTCAAACCGACGTCACGACGAGACCAACGATACGACGTCGACGTCACGACACCAGAGACCAACGACACCAGAGACCACGATACCAGAGGACGACTCAACGACAAGAGACCGACGTCAACGACACAGAGACCACGACACCAGACAACGAGACCAGAGACTGACGTCAATGACACCAGAGACCAACGACACCAGAGACCAACGATACCAGAGACCAACGAACCAGAGACCAACGTCAACGACACCAGAGACCAACGACACCAGACCCAGAACCGACGTCAAGACACCAGAGACCGACGTCAACAACACCAGAGACCGACGTCACGATGGCAGAGATAGATGTCAACGACACCAGAGACGACGACACCAGCAGACCGACGTCAACACCACCGACGTCAACGACACCAGAGACCGACGTCACGACACCAGAGCCAAGACACCAAGACCGATCAACGACACCAGAGACACCAGTCAACGAAACGACGTCAACGACGGCAGAGATCGACGTCAACCCGACGAAGACCACGGAGACCGTCAACGACAACGAGAGATCACTCAACGACACCAGAGCCGACGACGACACCAGAGACCGACACCAGACCGACGTCAACACCAGAGACCGACGTCAACGACGGCAAGATCGACCGACACCAGAGACCGACGACGTCAAGACGAGTCAACGACACCATAGACACGTCAACGACACAGAGACCGACGTCACCAGACCGACGTCAACCGGCAGAGATCGACGTCACGACACCAGAGCCGACACACGACCACCAGAGACCGACGTCAACGACGGCAGAGATCGACCAACGACAACCAGAGACCAACTCAACGACACTAGAGACCGAGACGAGACGACGTCAACGACACCAGGACCGACGTCAATGACACCAGAGACGACGTCAACGACACCAGAGACACGTCAACGACACCGACACCAGAGACCGACTCAACGACACCAGAAACGACGTCAACGACACCAGAGACCGACGTCAACGACCGAGACACGTCAACGACCACCGTCGACGTCAACGACACAAGACCGACATCAACGACACCAGAGACGAGACACCAGAGACTGACGTCAAAGGACACAGAGGACCGACGACAACGACACCAACGACACCAGACGAGACGACCGTCAACGACACCAGAGACCAACGACAACGACACCAGACACCAGAGACCGACGTCAACGACACGAGACAGAGACGACTCAACGACGAGAAGAACGACGTCAACGACACCAGAGATCGACGTCAACGACACCAGAGACCGACGTCAACGACGGCAGAGATCGACGTCAACGACACCAGAGACCGACGTCAAGGACACCAGAGACCGACGTCAACGACACCAGAAACGGACGTCAACGACACCAGAGACCAACGTCAACGACGGCAGAGATCGACGTCAACGACACCAGAGACCGACATCAACGACACCAGAGACTGACGTCAACGACGGCAGAGATCGACGTCAACGACACCAGAGACCCAACGTCAACGACACCAGAGACCAACGACACCAGAGACCAACGACACCAGAGACCGACGTCAATGACACCAGAGACCGACGTCAACAACACCAGAGACCGACGTCACGATGGCAGAGATAGATGTCAGCGACACCAGAGACCGACGTCAACGACACCAGAGACCGACGTCAACGACACCAGAAACCGACGTCAACGACACCAGAGACCGACGTCAACGACGGCAGAGATCGACGTCAACGACACCAGAGACCAAACGACACCAGAGACCGATGTCAACGACACCAGAGATCGACATCAACGACACCAGAGACCGACGTCAACGACACCAGAGACCGACGTCAACGACGGCAGAGATCGACGTCAACGACACCAGTGACCGACGTCAACGACGACGACGTCAACGACACCAGAGACGGCGACGTCAAACGACACCAGAGACCGACGTCAACGACACCAGAGGACCGACGTCAACGACACCAGAAACGACGTCAACGACACCAGAGACCAACCAACCACGACGTCAACGACACCAGAGACGACATCAACGACAGAGACACGTCAACGACAGAGATCGACGCGACAGAGACAGACGTCAACGACACCAGAGACCGAAGACACCAGAGACACGTCAACGACACCAGAGACCGACGTCAACGACACCAGAGACCGACGTCAACGACACCAGAGACCGACGTCAACGACACCAGAGACCGACGTCAACGACACCAGAGACCGACGTCAACCACACCAGACCGTCAACACACCAGAGACCAACGTCAACGACACCAGAGACGGACGTCAACGACGTCAACGACACCAGAGACCGACGTCAACGACACCAGAGACGACGTCAACGACACCAGAGACCGACGTCAACGACACAGAGACCGACGTCAACGACACCAGAGACCAGACGTCAACGACACCAGAGACAGACGTCAACACACCAGACCGACCACACCAGAGACCGACGTCAACCACACCAGAGACCGACGTCAACGACACCAGAGACCGACGTCAACGACACCAGAGACCGACGTCAACGACACCAGAGACCGACGTCAACGACACCAGAGACCGACGTCAACACACACCAGAGACCGACGTCAACGACACCAGAGGACCGACGTCAACGACACCAGAGACCCGTCAACGACCCCAGAGACCAACGTCAACGACACCAGAGACCGACGTCAACGACACCAGAGACGACGTCAACGACACCAGAGACCGACGTCAACGACACCAGAGACGTCACGACCCAGAGAGACCGACGTCAACCACACCAGAGACCGGACGTCAACGACACCAGAGACCGACGTCAACGACACCAGAGACCGACTCAACGACACCAGAGACGACGTCAACGACACCAGAGACCGAACGTCAACGACACCAGAGACGACGTCAACACACACCAGAGAACCACGTCAACGACACCAGACCAACTCAACGACACCAGAGACCGACGTCAACCACCAGAGGACCGACGTCAACCACCGACCAGAGACCACGTCAACGACACCAGAGACGACGTCAACGACACCAGAGACCGACGTCAACGACACCGTCAACGGACACCAGAGACGACGTCAACGACACCAGAGACCGACGTCAACGAGACCGTCAGGAGACGACGTCAACGACACCAGAGACCGACGTCAACCACACCAGAGACTGACGTCAACAACACCAGAGACCAACGTCAACGACACCAGAGACCGACGTCAACCACACCAGAGACCGACGTCAACGACACCAGAGACCGACGTCAACGACACCAGAGACCGACGTCAACGACACCAGAGACCGACGTCAACGACACCAGAGACCGACGTCAACCACACCAGAGACTGACGTCAACAACACCAGAGACCAACGTCAACGACACCAGAGACCGACGTCAACCACACCAGAGACCGACGTCAACGACACCAGAGACCGACGTCAACGACACCAGAGACCGACGTCACGACACCGAGACCGACGTCAACCACACCAGAGACGACGTCAACGACACCAGAGACCGACGTCAACGACACCAGAGGACCGACGTCAACGACACCAGAGACGACGTCAACGACGAGACCGACGTCAACGACACAGAGACCGACGTCAACGACACCAGAGACCGACGTCAACGACACACCAGAGAGACCGACGTCAACGACACCAGAGACGACGTCAACGACACGTCAACGAGACCGACGTCACGACGACAAGAGACCAGAGACGACGTCAACGACACCAGAGACCGACGTCAACGACACCAGAGACCGACGTCAACCACACCAGAGACTGACGTCAACAACACCAGAGACCAACGTCAACGACACCAGAGACCGACGTCAACGACACACCAGAGACCGACGTCAACGACACCAGAGACCGACGACGTCACGACACCAGAGACCGACGTCAACGACACCAGAGACCGACGTCAACGACACCAGAGACCAACGTCAACGACACCAGAGACCAACGTCAACGACACCAGAGACCGACGTCAACGACACCAGAGACCGACGTCAACGACATCAGAGACCGA
This sequence comes from Hirundichthys speculiger, assembly GCA_018398805.1. Lineage (NCBI taxonomy): Eukaryota > Metazoa > Chordata > Actinopteri > Beloniformes > Exocoetidae > Hirundichthys > Hirundichthys speculiger. Next base: position 104,509 of record JAGFBZ010000324.1, read on the forward strand.
CGTCAACGACACCAGAGACCGACGTCAACGACACCAGAGACCGACGTCAACGACACCAGAGACCGACGTCAACGACACCAGAGACCGACGTCAACCACACCAGAGACCGACGTCAACCACACCAGAGACCGATGTCAACGACACCAGAGACCAACGACACCAGAGACCATCAACGTTTCTTATGGTTCTCAGTCTGGAAATGGAAATGTTTCTGCTCAGTATCAACAGGAACGCGTCTCCTCTATTTCGTTGGTGAGTTGGTCCTGAACACCAAACATCGAACCTCATCGGTGGAACCGGGAGGACGTGAGCATGAAAACGTGTCCAGCAGCCGTTTGCACTTCCTGCCATGATTCCCGTCCAGAAGTGGTCTCTGGTCTCAGGAAAACCCCGTCAGGTTCTTCAGCATGTCTGCTCATTCTTCGTCTCAGTCTGGGAGACGGTCGGCTTTTTCTTTTCCGTTCTTTGTGTCTTTGTCTGAAGTGTTTGAGCCGCCTGGACGCTCGCCGCCCTCCCGCCCAGATCGATGCTGCAGATGTGATGGCGCCCGTCGGGCCGCGTGCAGAACGCCAACGTTGTCATCAGGCCCAGCGGGAAGCAAATGGTGGAATCGGTGGGATTGATCCGGCCGACTCCAGCGCCAGCGCCCCAGTCCTGCAATCAGGCCCCCCCCCCCCCCCCCCCCCCCCCCCCCCGATCAAAGGCAATGATCCTCAGCTGGGAGCCCCGCTGGGCAGGGGTGGGGGGGTGGGGGTGGGGGGTGAGGGGGGGGGGGGTGAGCTGGAGCCAGAGATGATGGGGGAGGGGGGGCCTCAAATATCAAAGAGATCCAGGAAGTGGCTGAAACCGTGGAGGTTGGGAGGACCGGGTCGGTTCTGCTCCCACTGATGACATCATCAGCTCAGTTCTCAGGAAGGAAACCGTTTAACTGACGGTCCAGTGATTTAAAAAAAACTCTGAAGGTTCACCAGGTTTACTGGTCTCCAGTTTAGACGTTCACGGGTTTGAAACCAGCGCTTTGATCTTCTGGGAGTGTGTTAGTGTGGAGCTAAAGTTGATTATCAAAAGATGATTTCAGTTGAATTATGATTTTGATTCAATTCTCAGATTCTCATGAATAAATTAGTTTCTTCCACTTTAACACACACCTCTGTTTTTTTTCGTTTTTTTTCAGATCGTTTATTTGTAACGACGATTAACAAACGATGGTTTCAAACCTCGATTATCGGTTTATTCTGCGTTTGGCTGAATGGAACTTTGTGAAAGTGAAGAAAGAAGTAAAGAAAGCGTTTGTTCGTACATTCTCTTCCACCTGCACGACCTGAAGACGTGACTGACAGTTCTGGGCGTCGTCAGTCGCGAGGCCCCGCCCCTCACGACTGACACACATTTAACTCTGAAAAAACACGAGCGCTCAAAGTTTCTAGAAGAATGTTTCAGTGAAAAGTGAAAGTGAATCATTTTGTTCAATTGAATCAAAATCATAATTAAATTGAAAAAGACCTTTCCTATTTTTTTTTGCTTCAACAATTGAAATTCCAATTTTTTGTGAAAAACTACTAAAGCAACTTTTTCTATTGAAAAATCAACATATTTTGAGGGAAAATTGTAGCTTTTTTCAGTTTTGTACCTTTTTTCAAATATTTTTTTATATTGTAACTTTTTTAGCAGCGTAAACTCACACGGGAGTGGGCGGAGTCAGAACTCCCAACGTTTGTAATTCATATCCACTTATCAGAAGCCTGTGATGACGTCACAGAAGCTTTGTCCAGTTCTCTTTATAGTCACAAGCTTCTAACGGCTCTGAAGAAAACGTTTGTTCCCGTTAAAACCATTTTCTCCTCAAACGTGTGCCTGTGTGTGCGTGGATGTGTGTGTGTGGATGTGTGTGTGTGCGTGGATGTGTGTGTGTGTGTGTGTGTGGATGTGTGTGTGTGGATGTGTGTGTGTGGGTGTGTGTGTGTGCGTGGATGTGTGTGTGCGTGTGTGTGTGTTCTGAGGCCAGCAGGACCAGATTTTGACCCGTGACCGTCTCTGCAGGTCTGGACCCGGATTACAGCTCTAATCTCTCTCCTGTCACGCTACGCTCTGCTGAACACGTCTGTAAAGACCAACGCCGCCAGGTGAACAGGTGAACGTACACGGACACACACACCTGCTCCTGTCACATGTTCACACACAGGTCAGATCGAATCAAACTGAATGAAACAGAACAGTTCAGTCCGTCCTCTCTGACCGTTATCCATCATCATCGCTGCCTCAGTCACATGTTGGGCTTAAAGGAGACGTTACTAATTAAAGACCAATAAGTTCTTGACAAAATAAAAAAAAAACACAACCCTCAATTGAACATCAGGAATCAAATACTGAACAATAAGATCAGTCCCAGTAGCTGTGAGGCTGCAGAACAATGACCTTAACAATTATGGAAGAAGAAGACAAACCTCTGTGATGTCATCAAAGGTTTCTGGAGAATCTGGGACAGTTGTCACGGATTTAAAATCAATCTAAGAACAAAATAGTTTTGTACGAGACTGTCGGTCAGTAGAGGAACTGCAGCCTCTAGTGGCCTCTAGTGGTCAGTAGAGGAACTGCAGCCTCTAGTGGTCTGTAGAGGAACTGCAGCTTCTAGTGGTCAGTAGAGGAACTGCAGCCTCTAGTGGTTAATAGGGGAACTGCAGCCTCTAGTGGTCAATAAGGGAACTGAAGCCTCTAGTGGTCAGTAGAGGAACTGCAGCCTCTAGTGGTCAATGAGGGAACTGCAGCCTCTAGTGGTTAATAGGGGAACTGCAGCCTCTAGTGGTCAATAAGGGAACTGAAGCCTCTAGTGGTCAGTAGAGGAACTGCAGCCTCTAGTGGTCAATGAGGGAACTGCAGCCTCTAGTGGTCGGTAGAGGAACTGCAGCCTCTAGTGGTCAGTAATGGAACTGCAGCCTCTAGTGGTCAGTAGAGGAACTGCAGCCTCTAATGGTCAGTAGAGGAAGTGCAGCCTCTAGTGGTCGGTAGAGGAACTGCAGCCTCTAGTGGTCAATAATGGAACTGCAGCCTCTAGTGGTCAATAAGGGAACTGCAGCCTCTAGTGGTCAGTAGAGGAACTGCAGCCTCTAGTGGTCAATAAGGGAACTGAAGCCATAAGTGGTCGGTAGAGGAACTGCAGCCTCTAGTGGTTAATAGGGGAACTGCAGCCTCTAGTGGTCAATAAGGGAACTGAAGCCTCTAGTGGTCAGTAGAGGAACTGCAGCCTCTAGTGGTCAATAAGGGAACTGCAGCCTCTAGTGGTCAGTAGAGGAACTGCAGCCTCTAGTGGTCAGTAGAGGAACTGCAGCCTCTAGTGGTCAGTAGAGGAACTGCAGCCTCTAGTGGTCAGTAAGGGAACTGAAGCCTTTAGTGGTCAGTGGAGGAACTGCAGCCTCTAGTGGTCAATAAGGGAACTGCAGCCTTTAGTGGTCAATAAGGGAACTGCAGCCTCTAGTGGTCAGTAGAGGAACTGCAGCCTCTAGTGGTTAATAGGGGAACTGCAGCCTCTAGTGGTCAATAAGGGAACTGAAGCCTTTAGTGGTCAGTAAGGAAACTGCAGCCTCTAGTGGTCAATAAGGGAACTGCAGCCTCTAGTGGTCAGTAGAGGAACTGCAGCCTCTAGTGGTTAATAGGGAAGGAACTGCAGCCTCTAGTGGTCAGTAGAGGAACTGCAGCCTCTAGTGGTCAAAGGAACTGCAGCCTAGTGGTCAGTAGAGGAAACTGCAGCCTCTAGTGGCCTCTAGTGGTCAGTAGAGGAACTGCAGCCTCTAGTGGTCAATAGGGAATGCCAGCACTAAGCCTCTAGTGGTCAATAAGGGAACTGCAGCCTTAGTGGTCAGTAGAGGAGCTGCAGCCTCTAGTGGTCAGTAGAGGAACTGCAGCCTCTAGTGGTCAATAAGGAACTGCAGCCTCTAGTGGTCAGTAGAGGAACTGCAGCCTCTAGTGGTCAGTAGAGGAACTGCAGCCTCTAGTGGTCAATAAGGGAACTGCAGCCTCTAGTGGTCAGTAGAGGAACTGCAGCCTCTAGTGGTCAATAAAGGAACTGCAGCCTCTAGTGGTCAGTAGAGGAACTGCAGCCTCTAGTGGTCAATAAGGGAACTGCAGCCTCTAGTGGTCGGTAGAGGAACTGCAGCCTCTAGTGGTTAATAGGGGAACTGCAGCCTCTAGTGGTCAATAAGGGAACTGAAGCCTTTAGTGGTCAGTAGAGGAACTGCAGCCTCTAGTGGTTAATAGGGGAACTGCAGCCTCTAGTGGTCAGTAGAGGAACTGCAGCCTCTAGTGGTTAATAGGGGAACTGCAGCCTCTAGTGGTCAATAAGGGAACTGAAGCCTCTAGTGGTCAGTAGAGGAACTGCAGCCTCTAGTGGTCAGTAATGGAACTGCAGCCTCTAGTGGTCAGTAGAGGAACTGCAGCCTCTAGTGGTCAATAGAGGAACTGCGCCTAGTGGTCAGTAGAGGAACTGCAGCTCTAGTGGTCAGTAGAGGAACTGCAGCTCTAGTGGTCAGTAGAGGAACTGCAGTCTCTAGTGGTCGGTAGAGGAACTGCAGCCTCTAGTGGTCGGTAGGGGAACTGCAGCCTCTAGTGGTCAATAGGGAACTGAAGCCTCTAGTGGTCAGTAGAGGAACTAGAGGAACTGCAGCCTCTAGTGGTCGATAGAGGAACTGCAGCCTCTAGTGGTCAGTAGAGGAACTGCAGCATCTCTAGTGCAGCCTCTAGTGGTCAGAGAGGAACTGAAGCCTCTAGTGGGTCAGTAGAGGAACTG
>JAGFBZ010000325.1:0-45217 GCA_018398805.1 Hirundichthys speculiger
GGCTGCAGCTCCAAACAGTCCCATCCAAAGTGTCAATTCCACCTCCCTGCTCTTTTTTTTTTTTTTTTTTTTTTTTAAATATAACTTTTAAATATCTCCTATTCTGACTGCAGGGTCTACCCATCAGGAGCGCTTCAGAATTTGACCTTTGGGTGGTAATGTGTTCATCTGGGTTCACACTTCTTCTTCCTGCGCAGATTAAATTCCTTTTCTGGACAGGCGGCTGCATCAAAAACGTTCATCGCTCCGGCAGGTTGATGATGGGAACCCACTGGTCCATGCAGCGGCTCTCTCTGCAGAATCGGTTGAGTTTGCTCAAAGCGGGGTCCTTCCACGACGTCGAATGTGGGCTCTGAGAGAAAGAGCACAAACTGTATTTAAATGGGTTGCATATTTCTACTGCAATTCTCCAGAAGTCGTGAGGGAGGAGTCGTGTGCGTGTTTATCAAACGCTCAGGACAAGAACGGGCAAGTTCTCCTCCGGCTAGTTTCACTCACGTGCACAAAACATACTTGTCTAAAATCACAACAAAGGAAGAAAAAAAAAAAAAAAAAAAAAAGAGAGGAGCGACAGAACTTACAGTTACGAGAACACAGTGTAGATCCATGGGTTCACCCCCCCCACCTCCTCCTCCTCCTCCTCCTCCCAGTATCTCTGCCAGGCGCCTGGTGTTGTTTACTCTCAGGATGTTGATGGCCTTTTCACAGCAGAAAGCCTGGATGAGCGTGAAGTGGATCTGCAGCGCCACGTCTTTGACGTCATCCTCATCAGTGGCCAGGATGCACAAAAAACCACATTATCGGGGTCTCTGTGGGGGTAAAAAAAAAAAAAAAAAGGGGGAGAACTTAGGTGCTGTTGGGCTGCTGGTGAAGACTTAGCAAAGCTTTTATAAGCGTGTGAGCTCGTGCTTACACGTTGAGGGACTTTGCAGCCTCGTAGACGCCGACTGTGATGCCTCCCTGCGGCAGCGCGGAGGTCAGCAGCTCCTCCACGGCTTTAGCCACTGAATCCATCCTGGAGCACAAGCACAGACAATTTAATTTTAATATCCTTACGATTATACCATTAAAAGCAGAAAAACAAAACCCTCAACGCTGTCATTTCGTCAGTCTGTAAGTTTCCCGGACGCCTTCAGTCACCGGCGACGTTTCGAGTAAACTTGAACGAAGCGCAAGTTTTGTTTTGTAAAATAAAAGTAGTTTATGACACATGTAGCGGCATTTAAACCGCAGAAAAACGACCCAAAAACCCCACTTGGTTGAGTTAAGAGATTAAAATCTGTTCACCTACAACCGAGCTGCAGCGATATTTTTAGCTAGCTGTCCTCGCGACCATCGGAGCAGCAGTTTAACAGTTTTACAGACAATATAATTACGTATAAATAATCACGACTAGAAATACTCGGTTACGTGCACGCAAAGTTTCAACGCGTAAAAAACACCAACATTAAATACGCACCAAACTATGTATTAAAAATGATATACAGCATTTACCTTTCCTGAGAATAATCTCCACTTAGTTCCTCAAATGTCATGTTGTGCATTAAATCCGAATCCACTTTTGTGCAGAAAGTACAGAAATATCGAGTTATCCTGGTATCTTCTCGACAGGACACACCGCTGTGTTTCTTTCTTTCTTTCTTTTTTTTTTTTATCTTGACTCCACAGTGCTGCAACTGAAAGATAGATCTGGTAACTTCACATTAAACCAGTGTGGGACAATACGGGTCAGGGGGACATTTGCATGACTGCGCTCATTGGTTGGACGCAGAGCGATCCAGGGCGTGATTGGACGGATATGCGGAAGTGGGCGTGCCTATCTCCAGCCGAGTTACTACCCTAACAGCCACTTCCAACAGTTTAACAAAGATTTGTCCGGCTCTCTTCACTGCCGGGAAAGTTGAGGAAACATGAGTACAGTTGCAACCACGTTATATTCGGTCAAAACCAAACACATTAAAAGTGCCACGTTGGGTTTGACAGCGCTGAAGAACAACTTTAATAGATGAACAATTTAGCGCCACACAGCGTGGCGTTTTAAACATATCCACACAGTTACTTCTCGTGACTTGTGAAGCCCTTGAAGAACTCACCCTCTGCAGCCGGCCGGTACCGGCCGGGACAGGACGGTCCACAGCTCAGCTGCATGGCAACCAGACGCTCCCGTGGAAACCTGCCCTCTGATTGGCCCAATTCTGAGCGTGCGAAATCCTATCCAAGCCTAGTGGCGCGAAGGAAATCCAAGGATGGAGCAAGGCTCATCCCTTCACGCAAACAATAATACTTGTATTACCTTTACTTAGAAAGGAAAACACAAGTTATTTCCCCCCCAATCCTTCAATAATGCTTTTAAAGTTACACTTTAGGTCAAACACAACTTCTTCTTCAACCAGCATATCTTTTCTCTTGTCAGTCCATTTGCCCCTGGGTTGTTCATATGATTGCTTTAGTCCAGGGGTGTCAAACTCCAGTCCTTGAGGACTGTTGTCCTGCATGTCTTAGATGTTTCCCTGCTTCAGCAGACCTGATTCAAATGAATGGGTAGTTAACAACCCTATGGAGACACCTGTGCTTTAGTCCTTCAGTTAAAAGCACTTTTTTCCAGTGCGATATACAATAACTGGTCACTTTATTAGGTACACCTTGTTAGTACCAGGTTAGAACCTAACCCTAACATCTCTCAAAGACTTTGGTCCATACTGACACGATACCATGTGTTAGCTGCACATCCATGATGCAAGACTCCTGTTCCACCACATCCCAAAGGTCCGGTGGCTGTGGAGGTCAGTGGAGGTCAGTGAGCTCGTTGTCGTGTTCAAGAAACCAGTTTTGACATGCTTTATGGCGTGGCGTGTTGTCCTGCTGGAACTAACCATCAGAAGATGGTCATAAAGGGATGGACATGGTCAGCAGCAATACTCAGGTAGGTCTTGATATTTCAACAACGCTCAGTTGGTAGAAAGGTCTCTAAAGAGTACCAAGGAAATATTCCCCACGTCATTACACCACCACCACCGCTGATACTAGACAGGACGAATCCATGCTTTCATGTTGTTTCTGCCAATTTCTGATCCCACCATCTGAATGTTACAGCTCTATAGAGACTCATCAGACCAGGTGACTTTTTTACAATCTTTTATTGTCCAATTTTGGTGACCGTGTGTGAATTGTAGCCGTAGTTTCCTGCCCTTACGCTGGTACGCTGTGATGGTCTTGTGTTGCTTGAGTGGTTATTTGAGATACTCAGTACGTTTACATGGGAAGTTTAATTCCTCTTTAATTCAGAATTAAAGTTAAAGCCGAATAAAAGTTACCATGTAAACACTTAATTCCATATAAAAATGTCAATTCCGAATTAAACTTAATTCCGAAGTAAGTGGCTGGTTTATTCTGATTTTAATTCCGCATTAAGTAATTCCGCGGTCATGTTTACACTCATTCCTGTTTAAATTAATTCCCGTCTTTCTGCGCATGCTCGTTCTCTTGCCCGTCTGTCGCGATGACGCTTATATTCCACTGGGCTTGTTTTCAAAACGGCAGCACGCAGTAAACGGTGTTCAAGAGCAGAGACGATTTATTTAATAAATAGCTTGGAGGAACTGGAAATAATTAAAAGAACAGATGGCAGGAAACATAAAAATTGTGAGCTTTTCAAAGCGGCCAGGTTAAATGAAGGAGGTTTCACAGATAGAGACGCCACCCAGGTCAAAAATAAGTGGAATGTTGTTGCTAACGGAGTTAGCTAAGTTTGTTTTCTTCCGGTAGATGTAAAGACGTCCGCCCCCCCCCATCCAATCAGAACCCTTCCCAACCCCCAGACCTAAAGCGGAATTGGATAAAGCCGAACAAACGTGTTTTCCATGTAAACCTTAATTCGGAATTACTATTTCCATGTAAACTCGAAGGAAAATAGTTTAATTCGGAATTATTTAATTCCTAATTATTAATTCCGAATTAAAAAACATCATGTAACCGCAGCCACTGTTGCCTTTCTATCATCCTGAATCAGTCTGTACCTTTTCTCCTCTGATACCGAACAAGGTATTTTCATCCACACAACTCATATCCACTCTCTGGATATTTTCTCCTTCTCTATAAACCGTAGAGATAGTTGTGAGTAAAAATCCCAGTAGACCAGCAGTTTCAGAAATACTCAGACCAGCCCATCTGCCCCCAACAACCACGACATATTAAAGTCCCTTAAATCCCCTTTCTACCTCATTTTAATGCTCAGTTTGAACTTCAGAAGGTCGTCTTGACCATGTCTACATGACTAAATGTAGACATTGGCTGGTTAGCTGTTTGTGTTAGCAAGCAGTTGAAGAGGCGTACCGGTGAGTGTACGTGAGTCCATGTCCAGACTCATTTATATTTCAACCATCTCTTTGCGATGGTTATTTTACATGGACCAAGATTCTGAACAGGTACGAATCTTCCTTTTGAGCAGAACCATCATGCATCAGCGCCAGATGAACAGTCTGAAGTAGTCTGTGATTATGTCAAGTACCAGAATGACTGTGTTTGTAATTTTGTACATGAGCAAAAGCTACGGGAGGGATTGGACTTCATGATAGACTCACACTGACAACTGAACATTCAGCTCTGATATCCATTTCAGTTTTTAGTATCGTCATCTTCTGATTTATTTAGTTCATCATGTATCAATTCAATTCAGTTCATTCATTTAATTTCTGCAGCTGCTTTAGTTGTGGTCACAGGGGTCTGCTGGAGTCAATCCCAGCTGTCTCTGGGTGAGGGGGGGTACAGCTTTCTGGAAGGACCCCAATGCTCCAGAGTTTATGGAGTATAATGGCGCCCCCCTGTGGCTCACTGAGGAAACTGCTGGCAGAACAGGGAAACAGTGTGGTTTGAAAGCATAATAAAAAACCACAATACATATTTATCAGTTCCCATATTTTATATTATTCTGTCTATTTGTTAAAGAGGATTAAACACAGGACAAATGCAGAACAGGGATTAAACACACAGATGTGTTATGGATTATTTCACAGTGGTTAATAACAATCGAGAGAGAGAAAGGTTGCCCCTGTGTGGTCACATATGTTCATAAGAGAGAAATACTTTGTGAAAAGCCCAATGATATATATATATATATATCTGTCACTTGAACTGGAGTCTGCAGTCAAACCCATGTTTGATTTATTACATGAATGCTGGCTGAGCAGTGCTGCTATTTCACATACCTGTACCTTTGCACGCGTAATAACACGTTTTGGCACAGCTTCACCTTGTTTTTCTTTAACTGACCTTTAATTTGATCTTTAATGACCTCTTTTAGCTCCTCTAGATGGAGCATGAACACTACACATACAGGAAGTCAGAGAAATAAATAATAGAAGAAATAATAACCTTTAGTTTAATTTATGACATATGCTACTACTAGGTTTGTCCCATTTCATTTATTTCTCTCTGTTTTTTGTCACATTACTTTATCCATTCATTGTTATTGACGCCATGTTGTCTAAAAAAGAGTCAAAAGACTTCTAAAAACAAAATTAGTTTTGAAAATGTATCCGTATATATTTTTTTGAGGTATCAGATTTTCTTTTTGGAAAAGCAACAAAAAAAATATAGAATATAAAAAAAGACAAAAACAGGCAGCATTGAAAGTACAGACACCCAAGATATGTTTAACCAAACAAAGGTGAAATCTAACATTAACACACCCATATATATAAGATATACAGTATGTGAGTGGGAGAGAAACCTAATCTCCTGATGTCTCCAAAACGATTCTGCTATCAAATCTTTTTTCTTCCATCTGATTGGACTTAGATGATCTCAAACTTCAGAAACATTCCCAGTGTCTCCCACCTGCTACTTACATTCATACAGAACACAGGTAACGTTAAATAGTTATGCTGCATTATTGTGAACTCGATGTATTTGTCCAGAGTCTGTTGTTCGTTGTCACTGATGCACATTTTACTCGACACTGCAGCACCTGTGAAACAATTAATAATTGTTCATATTAAAGCTGATTTAGGATATAACAGGTTGCTTAAATTCAGCACTTTACAATCACTTTTTGCTCCGTATTAATCTTAGCTAATTTCACTCACCATACAATCTAATATTTGTTAAATATTAGATATTTTGGAATACTAAAGGGAAATGATAAAGAATTTATTATATATTACAATCAGAAAACTACATTATGGAAAATAATAATGAAAAAGATTCTTACACAACATTGTGCGCTCTATTCACAATTTGTCACTTCATCTTACACGTTGCATTTTACCTTCATTTTTCTTTAATTCGCTTTACTTTGCCATTGACTATAAAACATTGTGTCACATTTGTGTGACATTATGTAACAGTTAATATCAAATCATTTGTGGGGGTTAATTTGTTAGTTTATGTTTACTGAGTTGCAGATTTAAATGTTGCTAATAAATTTGTTCACTGGTTTCATTAACCTTTCACTCACCTGTGCTCATCATGCAGGGATATTGTGTGGAATCAGCGTTTCCTGTCTTTTATTATATTTGAGATTTCCTTAATTGAATTACAGGTAAACCAAGTGGAGAGTTAATGAGCTAAGTTAATGCATATGAAAGTGATGCATGTGATAATAAATGTACACTTTCAGGCCACTCCTTGTATTTATGTGAGTCTTATATTCTGTGCAGCAAAGGAATGAAAGATTCTTTAGATTAATTCATGTCTCTCACGATGCTTTCTGTTTACTGCACTGACCATTTTCTGTATCTTGTTTGGCTCCTGTACCATCTAAAATCATAGAAACCATTTCTCCAGCTCTAGCTGTGTTATAAATTACTGTTAGTGCTAATGGTGCTAAAGGGCTTCCTTATAAAGTTTAAGCTTAAAAAACACACACAAAAAAAACAGAAGCTGGATTTTACAGCCTCACTTTGTTGTCTCACTTAAGAGTTTAGTTTTGCTCCATGACATAACAAATCCCAAAAAAGGCAGGACAGTGAAGTTATTACCAGTCTGTAATGTTGCGACTCTTTATCACAATACATAAGTGATGTCATGCTTTGATGATACCAAGTAATGAAATGTTTAGGTCCTGATTTTGTCCCAATCTTCATACAAACACATCTTGAAGTATTCAATTCAATGTTGTGTTTGTAGTTTTCGTTTCCAAAGAAACTCCACATCATTCTCTAAGGGAGCAGGTCAGGACCGGTCCATTACCAGTAAAAAACCATGATCTTCCTCATAGTTAAATCCTCAATGATAATGGGTGGTAAAAAACTCCCAGAAGGTCTAAAAAAAACATTTTTTTCATTTCCATGAGCAGGGTCAAGATTAAAAACTCCACTTTAAGAGGAAAAAACCTGGACAGCCTGAGTTACATAGAGACGGTGACCTTCCTGACTCACGACCAGGTTGTTGATTACAGTTTATTAATAAAAGAGGGGATTTCATCTTTGTACATGTGTGCTTTCAGGACAGAGAGAGGATTGGAGGACAGAGAGAGAAGGAGAGACACAAATGACTGAATGAAATGACTACATAAACATAAACAGTGTCTATTTTTTGAGTCAGCACAACGAGACATGACTTTAATTCTGCTGTATGGCTGAGTACAGGCTGGTTGCTTCTACATCTCCTTCTGGAAACAACTTCTGGCTCAGTCTTAGGGTGGTGTCATCATTCCCATCAGTCCTAAACTGCATTCATTAATCCCTATCATAATAATATTCCTTAATAATAATAATATTCACCTATTCGCCTTTCAAGGCTGATGTTATATACTGATGCTACATGTGCCCAACCCTTACAGAATCTTACACCAGTTTTATAAATGTGCTCCTGGTCTCAGTGAATCATGGAAACAGTTGTAGGAAGTCTGTTGTGACTCCAGAGGGCGCTCTTGATCTGACATGCAGTGTAGCTGCGTTATTATTTATCATACTTTTAATCTTACATTAACACGCTGGACTGAAACTAAATGACCAAACTATGAATAGTATGATTAATAATTGATATAATAATTAAGGAAACAACTGATATTAATTTAGGTTTTTAAACTCATATTTCTCTTTTGATTTCACTTCACCAGTTTGACCCATTTAATGCTGGTTCATAACATAAAATCAAAAAGCATATCTATTTAAATTACAGGTTATAATGCAAAAAAAGGAGAAAATAATTTAAAAAAAAAAGGAAAACATCAAGGATGAGCAGATCTGTTTAGCTTCCAACCACTTTGAAGAAACAAATACAACTTTTGTGACACAATGAATTTAATTTAACTTCTTGTTGACTGTGGGTGAGAAGGCATGAAACTGTCAAGCTTTATTTGGACGACTGATCCACTTCAGTTCATCTATTAAAAATGTATTTGGACTATTAACGGTGACAGACTTCAGATGCAGCTGGAGCTGGTTCTGTCTGTGGTTCTGTCTGTGGTTCTGTGGTTCCTGTGGTTCTGTCTGGTTCTGTCTGTGGTTCTGTCTGTGGTTCTGTCCGTGTCCTGGAGGTGGTTTAGTGACCTGTAAAGGTGACCCTGCCTCACCTGACAACACCTGGACGAGACTTCTGCCCCTTTGATCCTCAACAGGATGAACAGAAATAGAGAAATGACTGCTTTTCCTTGATTTGTCCATTAGAGGGGGACAGATGTCAGATTTTAAATCACGGTAGCAGCTGATCCTTCCTGGGATCAGTTGTAAAGGGACGTAACTAAATCCTCACCAGAGATCACAGATAAGAGTTTTTACAGCAGAGTGTTTGTGAAATCATTTCAGGGAGGTGATGAATAACTAAGATTTCTAGTTAGGTTAGTGCACTGCCCTCAGACTTTTTATTTATTTATTTTTTTTGCAAACTCTTTACATTTGATCATCTTCATCAGGTTAAAAACACGACTGAATTACAGTAGAGGACACACAATTCTGAATATTGGAAAACGACCACAATCAAAACACACAAGGCACGATAAACCAGACACTAACATTATTACAAAAAGTGACATAGGTCTGGGAAAAGCAGAAAAGTATTAACAAAAAGAGCAATAATAATAATAATAATAATAATAATAATGATAATAACAGTCATGGAAAAAATTATTAGACCACCATTTTTTCTTCAGTTTCTTGTTCATTTTAATACCTGGTACCACTAATATCATGTGACTAAACAGACAGAAAGAAAACACTAATGCATAATGTTTTGGCAATAATATTGATGTAAAACTTAGTGATTATAATCAAGAAACATAAAATGGTATCTTAAATAAACTATGAGCAATCTTTGTGGTTATCGTGTCCAGTACCTTTAGTTGTACCAGACATTAAAATGAACAAGAAACTGAAGAAAACAAGGGTGGTCTAATCATTTTTTCCATGACTGTACATGAAAAATATTTGTATTAGCTTTTAAGGTTTCATCCACATTTACATCAAGACTATGTGTCTGTGCAGAAACTGTTTATTTGTTGCTGATCCACCAGTCTGTTGGTCCATTTGTTGACTGTTTCAGATATCTGAGAGGATCTGCCAGACTATCGCCTCCCGTAAGATTGAAATGAGATAAAGCAGAATCACATTCTGCCAACGCTCATCAGATAAACATAAACCAGAACTCCACTGGGTAAACGGCACAAATGTTCATGTATCTGACAGTCCAGCCAACAACCACCAGCGCACGGTTTCCAGGAGTGTACTTTCTTTTTGAAAATGTAACATGGACCCACCACTGGGAGAAAAATGGGACAAGATGTGCAAAGTGAAAGCCTAAAGACTGTGTGACAACCATGATGAATGCGGCGGGCGCTGACACCGCCGCCACGGGAAGAGACACAAGATACCTTTTTCTCTTGTCACAATAATCCTAATCTGTTTGAAGATAGGGTTCCATTAAAGACAACGAAAAAAAGAAAAGATGAAAAAGAACATAAAGGAAAAAGGAAGGAGATTCCCGGTCAGCGATGATAAATGTTGTTACATTAGAAATGATGTTTCTTTCTAATGGCCTGATTGCTCAATTAATTCTATTCCTTGTTCTTTGTCGCCCCCATTTAATATGAAAACCATTATATTTTCTCCCAGATTAGTATAGATACAGGCTGACAGTCGGCGCTGCTCAAGGTATTTGGGAGGTATAATTCATTCATAATGCCACAATGCGCTCCATCTATCATCGAGGGCTTTTCATCTACTAACTTGCCACTTGCTCCCTGCCCTCATTCCAGTTTCCCGGCCCTTCTGGGTTTAGTGGTGGGTGGAGGTGGACGGGGTTAAACTCAATCCTAAATTGTATAAATCAATTTTTTGTGCATGCATATATGCGATTTAAAAAAAAAAAAAAAAAAAGGGGGTTGAGACATAAGGAGTGCGACGGTATGAAGTGCTTTCAGAAGGTTGCAGGCTGCAGGGGCGAGCGAGAGGGCGAGAGGGCGAGGTCGACGGCGGCGGCGGCGGCGGCTCGTCAACTGATGAATTAGCTGGCATATGCAAGCAATGAATTACCAGGCAATGCAAGTCAATTATCCAGAGGGAGGAAAAAAAAAAAAAAAGAAACATGGATCTGGCGCCTGTGGCCCCAGGGCCCCTTTTCCAATTCAGAGAATGATTTTCCTAAAATGTAGAGGGGAAGAGAAGAGAATCAGCCTTGGAGGAAAGAGAGAGGAATGATGAGGAAGTATAACAATAGATGTGTGCTCCCTCTCTCCTCACCTTCTTCACTCCGTCTGCTCCCTCTCTCCCAGATCAAATCTAGAAGGCAAAGTCCGGCATGAAAATGCAGAAGGCTATTATCAGGCCTTCAGAGGACTCAAATGCCACTTATGATGGATGAGTGTGGGATTTAGAAAGGCCACCTGTCACACACGGGCTATTTCCCTCCATAAGTGCTCCTCTCATTTCCTCGCTTGTCTCTTGTATCAAACGCTGCCCTCTTGATGTAAGAGGCCTAACTGGAAGTCATTTGTAATTTAGTGAAATGGGTAAACGGCCGTACTCACACAGTCCCCTGCTGTTTCCCCCCATTTCATTTAACTTCTTTCAGAGAGGAGAGGGAATGATAAAGTAGCAAGAAAAAAATACGTGAACGTCTTGGGTTTTCTGCATGAATTTCCCATAAAATGTGATCTGATCTAAGTCGCAGTTACAGACAAACACCATGTGCCGAAGTGGATAATTCACAAACAATTTTAATTTCTCACGTTGTTATTGAACAGACTCATTAAACAGTCAGACTGCAAGTAGAAAAAGAAAGACTCTCTCTGGACTAAAAACTGCTGTCAGTAGTTTACACAACTGGAATTTTATTAAATGAGATTAGAGGTGTGTAAAAAAAAAAAATATACACTGCCCGGCCAAAAAAAAAAAAAGAGTCATAGACTCTAATACAGTCGTTCCCAAACTTCAGAATACCAAGGCCCAATTTGAAATGCAAAAACTCTCCGCGGTCCACCAAAACCTTTAATTACAACTGTAATCAACATACAGGACTAGGAACCATGGTCCGATATTAATGTAAGGGGTCAACAAATAAGGTGACACTTGTCATATTAAGTTAAGATGACGGTAGAATAATACACTTCCTTAACTGGTTTGTTTTGTTACTTCTTAATGTTTTTAAATCATGTCGTTAATATTTTACAGTAATTAAAAAAAACATATTTTAAAAAGATCGAGGATTTAAAACATATTTGTTTAATTTTAATGACCTCTCACGGCCCACCTGCAGTACCGCGACGGCCCACCAGGGGGCCGCGGCCCACACTTTGGGAATCCCTGTTCTAATATTTCATTGGACCGCCTTTAGCTTTGATGATAACACGCGTTCGCTGTGGCATTGTTTCCATGAGCTCCTTAATTTTTCACCAAGATCTTCCATTAATGATGGTAGAGTCTCCAGAACATCCCAGAGATTCTCAATGGGCTTCAGGTCTGGACTCTGTGGTGGGTGAAAATGATGTCTCATCCTCCCTGAAACCAGTCTTTCACAATTTGAGCCCGATGAATCCTGACATTGGGTGCGTTTACATGGGAAGTTTAATTCCTCTTTAATTCAGAATTAAAGTTAAGGCCGAATAAAAGTTACGATGTAAACACTTAATTCCATATGAAAATGTCAATTCCGAATTAAACTTAATTCCGAAGTAAGTGGCTGGTTTATTCCCATTTTAATTCCGCATTAAGTAATTCCGCGGTCATGTATACACTCATTCCTCTTTAAATTAATTCCCGTCTTTCTGCGCATGCTAGTTCTCTTGCCCGTCTGTCGCGATGACGCTTATATTCCGGCAGCACGCAGTAAACGGTGTTCAAGAGCAGAGACGATTTATTTAATAAATAGCTTGGAGGAACTGGAAGTAATTAAAAGAACAGATGGCAGGAAACATAAAAATTGTGAGCTTTTCAAAGCGGCCAGGTTAAATGAAGGAGGTTTCACAGATAGAGACGCCACCCAGGTCAAAAATAAGTGAAATGTTGTTGCTAACCAGTTAGCTAAGTTTGTTTTCTTCCGGTAGATGTAAAGACGTCCGCCCCCCCATCCAATCAGAACCCTTCCCAACCCCCAGACCTAAAGCGGAGTCTGATAAAGCCGAACTAACGTGTTTTCCATGTAAACCTTAATTCGGAATTACTATTTCCATGTAAACTCGAAGGAAAATAGTTTAATTCGGAATTATTTAATTCCTAATTTTAATTCCGAATTAAAAAACATCATGTAACCGCAGCCATTGTCATCTTGGAATATGTCCGTCCCATCAGGGAAGAATAAATCCATTGATGGAATAACCTGGTCATTCAGTATATTCAGGTAGTCAGCTGACCTCATTCTTTGAGCTCATACTGTTGCTGAACCTGGACCTGACCAACTGCAGCAACCCCAGATCAGAACACTGCCCCCACAGGCTGGTACAGTAGGCGCTAGGCATGATGGGACTCAGACCACATGACCTTCTTCCATTGATCCAGAGTCCAATCTTTATGCTCCCTAGTAAATTAAAGCCTTTTTTTCCAGTTAGCCTCACTGATTAGTGGTTTTCTTAAGGCCTCACAGCAGTTCAGTCCCAATCCCTGGAGTTCCCTTAGCATTG
Source organism: Hirundichthys speculiger (assembly GCA_018398805.1). NCBI lineage: Eukaryota > Metazoa > Chordata > Actinopteri > Beloniformes > Exocoetidae > Hirundichthys > Hirundichthys speculiger. The sequence goes on from JAGFBZ010000325.1 coordinate 13,052, forward strand.
TGGGAGTGGAAATGCTCTTACTTTCAAAGTGTTAAGACATCTATCAGGCTGCAGTTAGGAAATTACAGTTTAGTAGCTTCCTAGATGTTGGTAGCCACCAAGATGACTCCAGAGGAACAACTCAGAATCACAGAAGAATTCAGGAAGACTAGCTGAAGGCTTGAAGACATCGGCAGACATCGCTGTTCACACCAGACATCCTGCAAATGTGTCTGAAGTATTGTTGGAGTCTGATCCACAGTTCGTGAAAGAACTTGCTTGAAGTCGCTGTAGCTGAAGGAGGTTTAACTCCATAGGTTCACTTACTTTTTCTTCCAGCACAGTTAAGGTTTAATGGAATATTCAGTACAGACATGACTGTGTGTTAGCAACTTCATCGGGTTGTGTTCATATACATATACTATTTTTTTTTTGCGAGATGGATGCATTTGAGTAATTATTTTAGAGTAAAAATAAAGTCGAGTGTAATATCATCACTGAATGTTGCTAGTTGTTCCTGGTAGAAGATCCAGACCCAGTGGGTCCATCTTTAACTGTAACTGACAGAGATGGTTCTGGAAAACACATTTCAGCACAATAGTCGAACAAACAAAAACTAAATTGCATAAGATAAAAAAAAAAGAGGATGATATCAGCTAAAAATGAGCACGTACAGTCAAACGCCATTAACATTTTTAATCCTAAACTAAAGACTGCCAAAAGAAAGTGAAATACCATCAACAAAAGGTTCTTAAGTTAAAAGGATGATAGCAGATGCACAGTTTGAATTAAAGCTTAAAAAAGAAGGATCTAAAACTCAAACAAAAGCCCGTATGTCTGAGCTGGCGCCGAGGCTGGAGAGTTTTAGGAGGGTAATACGTGAGCTGAACCACTGACAAGAGTCCAGAAAACAATCTGGCCCGCAGAACCCTGCAGCCCAGATCCAATAAATGGAGACAGAAAATTATTCTAAACGCAGTAAAACAAGTAAAACAGCAGCCTGGAAACTTTCCTCCAGTTTATCTGTGATTCACTCAGCTGGTAGAGCTGCTCCGACTGCAGACTGTCAAACAGTTTTACTCTGGGACAGACAAGGCCTTCACTTCCTCTGTTACCCCCCCACACACCCTGATACCCCCCCACACACCCTGATACCCTCACACACACCCTGATACCCCCCCACACACCCTGATACCCCCCCACACACCCTCAACACAACACACCCACACACCCACACCCTCACACACACACACACACACACACACCCACACCACCCACTCACACACACACACACACACTCTCACACACACACACACCACCCTCCACACCCACACCACCCACACCAACACTCTCACCCACCACACACACCTACCACACACACACACACGCACACACACACCCCACACACACCACACACCACACACACCACTCTCACTCTCACACACCCTCTCTCACACACCCTCACACCCACACCCTCACACCCTCCCCACACTCACCACTCCACTCTCTCACCCACACACACACACCTCACACACCCTCTACCCTCCCACACTCTCTCACACACACTCTCTCACACACACACACACACACACACATCATCTCCCACCGCCCCGCGGCGACATGAACTCCACAATGGAGAACAGAGTGGTTTGGGAAATGACGGCCATTTATAACTGCCGGATGCTGAATCCCACCACCCCAGACTCACCTCACCTCACACACCCACCCACACACACACACAGACATGCGCACACACACACGCACACATGCACACATGCACACACACACGCACACAAGCAAAATCATGTGAGGGCTTTATATCATGGTGAGGAGAGGTTTTAAGGAGACTAAACCCACCTTTGACTTTGTTTTTCCATCCATCCATCCATCCATCCATCCACCCATTTATCCATCCATCCATCCATCCATCCATCCATCCATCCATCCATCCATCCATCCATCCATCCATCCATCCATCCATCCATCCATCCATCCATCCATCCATCCATCCATCCATCCATCCATCCATCCATCCATCCATCCATCCATCCATTTCCATCCATCCATCCATCCATCCATCCATCCATCCATCCATCCATCCATCCATCCATCCATCCATCCATCCATCCATCCATCCATCCATCCATCCATCCATCCATCATCCATCCATCCATCCATCCATTTATCCATCCATCCATCCACCATCCATCCATCCGTCCTCCTGGACATCGCTTTTACAATAACCGTCTACGGGGAAATGCTCTTTAGACTGCAAGGCATTTGTGTGTAGCAGCAGTCTGAAATTACCAGGAAGCTCTGGCTCAGCATCTTCTTAACACACAGCGCCAGTCTGCGTTTCTTTATGCATCTTTATGCGTCTAACATGACATCTTACAGCTCCACAACACTCTTTTCTATGCATTTATATATGTTGCATTTTTGGTTTTGGAGCATCCTTGCATACCCAGCAGCCACTAAATGAATACAGGTAAGATGATTCACTGATGTAGCTCCAGTTAAAGCTGCAGCGCTTGTCTTTGTGTGAGAGAAACTGGCTTAAGAAGTTGTACATAAAGTAATAAATCTTTTTCATCTCCATGACCAGTTAACTGAGTGCATCGACACAGTGTACTTATGGGAACTAGAGCTGGGAGATACTGGGAACTTTGTTATCGATCCAATACCAAGTAAATACAGGGCCAATATCGCCGATATCGATACCAATACCAATACCAATACCGATACTTTTTCATATTAAGCTTAATCTATCATGATTTTTTTTGTGATTTTTGTCTTTGGATTATTTTGTTAAAGCCAAGAATAGAATTTCTTCAAACTTTATGCCTTCAACATTTTTGTGTAAATATTCATTGGAGTTGAATTTCTGTTCATAATCTTTTTTTCTAGTCCACCTTTTATATTATATCTTAAATACTTGTGTATTTTTTTTTTTTTTGCACTTTGTGCACTTTCTTCCTGTAGCTTTAACTCTAAAAATGTCCCCGTCGTGGGATAAATAAAGGATAATCTAATGTTATTTTATCTTAAATAACATCTTTCAGTGGGATACATGACATGTAATGGGTTATTTCAAGGTCTTAATTATGTTTTTTTGAGTTGGCTCCAGTAACATATGACTTAAGTAACATGTACTTTAAAAGTTGATAGAAACTAATGCTGAAGATAACCACTCTTATCTACCTGAATGCTCTCTGTTGGAAATAAAAAAAAAAAAAAAGAGAAAAAAAAAAGCTTGAGTATCGATCTTTTTACATGAGTATTGTTCGATATCAATACCAGCGTTGGTATCGATATTATCGATATTTGGATCGATCCGCCCACCTCTAATGGGAACCAAAAAATAGACTTCAGGTGCGTATATTTCATGATAAACCTACCTTTTTGATCCTTTTAAACAAAGCACTGTGAGAAAACATCAACAGCAGAGCCAAAGCATTTCTATAATATGCAGAATATAAACTACTGTTTAGTCACTTTTCCCATATAAACAAACTACAAACTGAAAACCTGCTTTGAACCACTGCATAGAATGAAGCAGCAAACAGCAATAACACAAAATAAAATCTAATCCCATTTATTACTGGTGTGAAAAAAAAATCAAACTTAGTTTATTTGTTTTCAGATGATGATGTGAGACAGGTATGACAGGTATGACAGGTGGGTGACAGCGATCCATCTGTTTAGTCCTCTTGTTGAGGACATAGCTACCTGCGCTACAGATGCATTTGTGTTAGCGTGAACGCACGTGTGCGTCCGTCACCGAGGCCTCGGCGCGTCACTGCGCCGGGCGGCCTGTCAGTTTCTTAATTGCTTGAGCGCGACCTCGCCCTGCTCTGCTTAACTGGTTAATTGCCGTGTCTTTCCGGCCAAGAAAGTGAAATAAATGTGACTCCATTCAGGCTTTAATGAAATCTGAGGCTACTGACATTGTCATAATATGACGCGTGCGGTTTGTCTTCTGGTAATATTTCACACCCGGAAACTTTTATCGCTCTCAAAGCAAATAAATGCTGATCTCAGAAGACACGTACTGTTAATCTAATGATCTGGTGTCATCATTCAAAAGCGTTAAATAGTTTATAATGCTTCCGACGACTAGGCACAGAACATACAGAAACGCTTATCTTATATATACTTCTCACTGAACACATTTCCAACAAGTAACTACTTGTACTTGTACTACTATTATCCAAAGGTTTGGATAATTTCTCCTGAGTTGAGCGATTAAAAACTCGAGGAAAAAAGAAAAAACAGTAGAAAATGAACTGAATGCTGATTGAAGTCATGCAAATATAATTCTAATGTGATGCTAATGAGCAAAGGGAGGGAGGGAGGGGGGGGGGTGACAGGTAGGAGGTAAAGTTTGGTTAGAGAGCGAGCTGGCGAGACAGCAGGCGAATGGGCAACGCTCGGGTGAGCAGTGAGCAGGCTACCCATGATGCCTCAGTGAGAGAAGGACCATTAAGAGACCACGAGACAGCGAGATGGAGGCAGAGGAGGAAAGGCCCTGTGGGCTAATGAATGCTGATTAGCTTCCAAATTACATTTTTACAACTTATATTAGTTCTTTTTTTTCCCCTCTGACTCACGTTTCATATCAAAACCCGTCTTTTAGAAAAGTTGTTTGATTTGCTTATAAATTTTGTCTTGCTTATTTTTTGAAAACCTTGTTAGACTCCAGTTTGATGCCAACTGAAGCAGCAGATATTCATGAAACACAAACAGTCCTAGTGCTGGGCGATATGGAAAAAAAATCATATATCGCGATATAAACTATTTTAAATCACGATAACGATATATATCACGATATACCATAATAAAGTATGTTTTTAGTTATTCTCTGAAAAGTTTGACAAAAATTTAATTGCTTACTTTTCAACTTTATTTTGAAAGGACATTTAGCTGAACTGTCACAAACATACATTTTAGTGCAGCAAAAACAGGTAGGTACAGAGGTACAGTAGCTTTCATGTTTTTTTTTTAAAGTGCACAACAGTTTCTGAGAGGAAAAACACATTTTTGCACTGAAGTTCAGCTATAAAAAATAAACACAAATTATTTTTCAACTTTCTGAAATCTGTAACCTTGTAGTGCAAAGTTTGCAAACCAATATAAAGTGTCTAAAGTAAACATCAGGGTTGAAGAGAACTCTGTTTAAGGCATTAACCATGAATAAAAGTGCAAACATAAAAGGCTACTTTGTAGAAGTAGATATGATTATATAAATAAATAAATGTAACATGTCCTGCCCTTCTTCTTTTTTAGTTTATTTCATTTAGATTATATTTTGTTTAGGATATATAGGTAATGACCTATGCACTTTATATTTTATAATTGTTTGTATTCTTTTGATGCCAGACTTTCTATATTGTACATGATTAATGTTCTGATTATGTAAATAAAGTTTAAAAAAAAAAAAAGATTTTCACAATACATCCCATATCACCGTCAATTAAATAACTGCTGAAGCGAAAACTGGAGTTGGGGGAGATAAAATAATTTCCCTCCCCCCACCCAGTACAAGAAATGCTGCTCGAGTTTTCATTCATTTGGAATTATTAAAATAAAGTACGTGCTCTTATTTTGAAATGTGGACATTTATGAACGCAAACTATGAATCATGTACCGGTTTAGAGATAATGTACAAAAATAAACATTTTTTTAACAATCCCATTGTAAAAAAAATAGTTCATCAAATGCAATGTCCTTTCCAGAAGTTATTAAAGTTATTAGATTACAACACACTGGATTTAACGCCACAAACATAAAAGGCTACTTTGTAGAAGTAAATATGATTCTATCAAATTTATCGTTGCAGGTTATTTAATTACATATTTGCTGTAATAATTGATAAAATTAGGTTAGAAACGATAGAAACGATAGACGAGAAATGGCACGATACACACTTTTATATCGTCCCCACGATATGTATCGTCATATCGCCCAGCACTAAACGGTCCAGAAGCTTCTGTCGTTCAGCATGAAGCTCATGCAGCTGCAGATCCTTCGTTGGCTTTCCTGTGTTTCTGATTTGTCTGTTTGAACTGCTCTGGGAAGGTGGAGCTGTACGTTTAATCAACATTTATGACATGTAAAAGACATGTTTGCCTTTAAGTCGGGGTTGGAACGGATCATTTTCAGAAGATACTGCTTATCAAATTATAGGACTTCTCGTTGCACATATGTGGTGGAAAAAGAAAAAGAAATCTGTCGAAAGAACCAAAAAAAAGGGAATGAAAACAGAGATGAAAAAAAAAAACAACATAACACTGTACTGTGCAAATTACACATTTACAATAAAGATATTTTGTTTGTCTTGGAAAAAAACAAAGCCTTACATGGTACTGTATTTTATCTGCACATGCACCAAACATTCATAGTGTTTTAATTTAATGTTACATGTTATTAGCATCTATTTAGAAATGAGCATATATTACAAAAAGAAAAAAAAAATCTCAGTTAATATTTTGTCTGTGATATTTTCAGTTAAATGTACAGTCATGGAAAAAATTATTAGACCACCCTTGTTTTCTTCAGTTTCTTGTTCATTTTAATGCCTGGTACAACTAAAGGTACATTTGTTTGGACAAACATAACGATAACCACAAAGATTGCTCATAAGAGTTTTATTTAAGAGCTGATATCTTACCATTTTCCATGGTTTTCTTGATTATAACCTAAATCACTTAAGTTTTTACATCAATAGCTATGGCGTTGTACTGCCAAAAACACTGCTTTTATGCATTCAGTGTTTTCTTTTCTGTCTGTTTTAGTCACATGATGACGTTTAGTGGTACCAGGTATTAAAATGAACAAGAAAGTGAAGAAAAAATGGTCGTCTAATAATTTTTTCCATGACTGCATATGGTTAAAATTATTTGTATATTAATGCATTCTGTTCTGCTAATTTAGAAACAGCATTTTATCTAAACATCAGCTATTACGTTGTCATTTCTTCTGCTGTCATTTAGTTATTTTATTTACAGGTTTATCTATTGCAACAGTGCCATTCTTAATTATTTTTTTAAATGTGCTACATAGACGGGCCTGTTTTTACCAGAATGCTGGTAAAGTTCTGATTGTGGGAGACGATTTTTGCAGATTTTCTGAACAAATCTGTTTGTGCTTGTGCTCACATTGTTATTTTACTCATTGGCTTTATTTCAGCCAATGCTTTGGTGTTTTCAGATGCTAGTTTTGCTGAATAACATCTTATTATATTACGATATAGAAGATGTAAAAGGTCAAGGAGAACTGGTTTGGACAGAAAAAGTCTGTCTTGTTTATTAGAATAAACTTGAGCCGTTACTCCGTCCTCTCTTCCTTTTTCAACTGTGGTCTGTGATAAAGACTTTCCCTCGTTCCTGTTAATGACATCACTCCATCTTTCCTCCACAACAACAATCCCAGCTGCTTTATTTGCTGCTGTCACTGTCTCCAGGTTAAAGACACCGTTGGTACGCCTGTCGGGTTCTCCAGAGCCGCTGCACAGCGACACATATACACACCTACATATGCAATCAACAGCTGGGGGAGATGCTGCGGTAATCATCTTCATCACCCTGATGTGTTGCTGAGGAAGAGCATCTTAATAGCAGACCAGAAAATGGCAATATCGAAAATAGGAGACACGACTCCATTTCTTTTTGAACAAAATATTAATGATCTTTCATTTGGATCTCATCACAGATGTGGCCGGGTGGAAATTGCATTCTGTTGGGCAGAAGTCTGGGGAAGACGTGAGATGGGATAATAGCCAATAGGTGTTTCAGAGAGAGAGAGAGGGAGTCAGAATGAATGAGAGGAAAAGACAGAAAGAAACAGAATTGACAAATTCCCATGATGGCTACGCCACGAAAGGAAAAGGAGGGAGGGTAAAGGAGGGGTGAAGAACAGGAGAAAAAGAGCACAAAGATTGGAAATTGAAATTTATGACATTGAAAATGACTATGACGGAGACAGAGCCAGGTCCCTCTTTGCTTTTGTGTCTTTGGTAGCAGTCAACCTTGCAATGAGGGCAGATCAAACAAAAATAGGCAGTTAAGGGGGCAGAGGGGGCGGCGGGCACCCTGGATGGGACGAGAGAGGAAGAGAGGAAGTGGCCAAGGTGGTGGGACGAGTGGAGGGATGGAGAGGAGGGAAGGAGGACATTAAAAGAGGAAATGATGATATTGTCAGAGAGTGATGTAAATGGCGGCAGCTACATAGTCAACAGATACAGTCGGATGGCGGCGGCGGCCGGCGCCCGTCTCAGCCGCTGAGGCTCTGACAAATGGAATATTTTCAGAGGACTTAATCAGAGGAAAATGGGCTTTCATCTGCTCGCCCACCCGCTCTGCCGCTCTCACGCAGAAATGATTGCTTGTCGCTCGTCCTCCTCCCTGTCTCTTCCTCTCTCACAGTCACTGAATGTGGCTACTGAACCCTGCAGAGGTTACAAAAAGGAAATTAATCACCCCGCGTTTCATAAAAAAAAAGATGCGGGAAACACTGAGACAAAGACAATCACGTCCCCGTCATAATGGTCTCTGACTCGAGAACGTTGATCAAACGCTTTGCATGAAACGCTTGCAGTGAAGGAACACATTTGGGGAAACAGAAAAGTCAGATTATGAGGAAAATTACATGAACAGACTGTTGTAACGACTTAACAGTTGGTCACAAATGTGCTGAACTTTATTAGTTAAAATGAAAGATCATGGAAAAAAGTATTAGACCACCTTGTTTTCTTCAGTTTCTTGTTCATTTTAATGCCTGGTACAACTAAAGGTACATTTGTTTGGACAAACATAACGATAACCACAAAGATTGCTCATAAGAGTTTTATTTAAGAGCTGATATCTTACCATTTTCCATGGTTCTCTTGATTATAACCTAAATCACTTAAGTCTTTACATCAATAGCTATGGCGTTGTACTGCCAAAAACACTGCTTTTATGCATTTAATGTTTTCTTTTCTGTCTGTTTTAGTCACATTAGTGCTGGGCGATATGACGATATATATCGTGGGGACGATAGAAAAGTGTATATCGTGCCATTTCTCTTCTATCCTTTCTATCGTTTCTAACCTAATTTTATCAATTATTACAGCAAATATGTAATTAAATAACCTGCAACGATAAATTTGATATAATCATATCTACTTCTACAAAGTAGCCTTTTATGTTTGCACTTTTATTCGTGGTTAATGCCTTAAACAGAGTTCTCTTCAACCCTGATGTTTACTTTAGACACTTTATATTGGTTTGTAAACTTTGCACTACAAGGTTACAGATTTCAGAAAGTTCAAAAATAATTTGTGTTTATTTTTTTATAGCTGAACTTCAGTGCAAAAATGTGTTTTTCCTCTCAGAAACTGTTGTGCACTTTAAAAAAAAATATGAAAGCTACTGTACCTCTGTACCTACCTGTTTTTGCTGCACTAAAATGTATGTTTGTGACAGTTCAGCTAAATGTCCTTTCAAAATAAAGTTGAAAAGTAAGCAATGAAATTTTTGTCAAACTTTTCAGAGAATAACTGAAAACATACTTTATTATGGTATATCGTGATATATATCGTTATCGTGATATAAAATAGTCCATATCGTGATATATGATTTTTTCCATATCGCCCAGCACTAAGTCACATGATGACGTTTAGTGGTACCAGGTATTAAAATGAACAAGAAAGTGAAGATAAAATGGTGGTCTAATAATTGTTTCCATGACTGTAGTACACTGAGACGTCCCAGTCTGTCCTCCAGTCAATGAAATCCATTAAGTGTCATGAAAGCCTGGTTTCCTACAGTTCTGTTTGATGTAGTGCATGTCTGTAGGCTCACCGGAGCAGCGGGAAGACCTCCATACAACAGACAGCCGTGACATGATCTATTTCTCCCGTGATGAATGTACCAATTTGTTGCCCTGTTGCCCTGTCTGCCTAATTTGTTATGATGTGACACCATGTAGACTCTTTTCCACGATGATGAACCTGCTGCTGGTGTGAATCAGCAGATAAGCAGGATGTAAATGTCAGGATGTGCTTCTTCTCAGCGCGGCAGAATTCACCGACGGTTCTGACGAGTAGATGGAAAAAAAGAGTCTGAAACCAAGATAATTCATGTTTATTCATGTTAACTTCATTTGTTAATATACCCCTGTTTTTAGCATATGGCCTGAAATCATTCCTTAAAAGTTGGTATGGGGACAATTTATTGCCAGTAAGGTGACAAAAGAAAAAAATGTTTACAAGCGTACAGTGTAAACTGGTACAAAAGCAGTATCTATTAAAGCAGTGGTTCTCAACTGGTCTGGCTTCAGGACCCACCATCACCCTTAATGACAAGCCGCGACCCAAATCAAGGAAAATTTCCAACTTCTCAAATTTATTGAATGAAAAGATCGTGCAGTTTTGAATCGGAGATAGTAGAATAGAATATCACAACATGCCAACACAAAAAAATAAGTTTATTGGTGAACCAAAATGATTTCAAGTGGGAAATATTCCCTTTGATGCTCCATTAGCTGCATTTTAATTAAATCCAAAACACTTCACTTCAGTAACTTCAGCCTTTTTTTAACAGACTCAACATGCACAAACATGAAATAAAACAGTGCAACCACTGAGCAGTAGTTTCAAAAAGAACTAAAATATGTAGCATTAGCTGAGTACCACTTCCTGAATATATAACAATTTCTTATTAAAACTATCTAGTCACTTATTTAAGCATTAATCATAAAGCTGACATAACAATCAGAACATTTCAGTAACAGACATTTTTAAGACTCAACAGTGCTTTTATGCACAAACATGAAATAATCAAGTACAACCACTGAGCAGTAGTTTCAAAAAAGAACTCAAAATATAGTTTTAGCTGAATAACCATCACTGACCTTTGTCTTCAAGATAAGAAAATCCATATCTCATATATTCTTGGTTGTATCTGTGTTTCACCTGCTCAACATATGGAAACAAACTCTGCAGGTCTTCTTCTATGGTGTGAACTGGCGGGTGTCAACTCACATTACAGGACATTATCGCCATCTACTGTTGAGGAGGATGAATGACACTTTTTTTTTTTTTTTTTTTTTTTTTTTTTTTTTAGCATTTCCTTTCCAAAAGGCCTACGACCCACTGAAAACAGGTCTGCGACCCACTTTTGGGTCGCGACCCACCAGTTGAGAACCACTGTATTAAAGGGTGAGTCTTTGAGGAGCAAATATGGATACTTCCGTCTGAGAAAATTGTTGACATTTTTGAAAACATTTTTCTTCAAAGAAAGTTTGGAAGAGATTTGCATAATTCCCCTTTTATAGTGAATAATATTAAACTGTTCAAAGAATGTTACACCTGCGATCTGTCATCCGTCAATAGCTGATATAAAGATAAGGGATAACTTTGGGAAAACATCTATCAAACACTACAATGTAGAGTTACATTCTCAAATGTCGCTTTACTTTTACTGTTTGAAAAAATAAGCCATTTTTAAAAACTTTTTCCTGAGATGATGTTGACGGTAATAAAGTCAGAGGCGTCTCAGATGGATCATTACATGTGCACTGTAGTCAGACGAATACGATATCCAGATGTTTTTTCCTTCTTCAAGAAATAGAGGCTGTATTTTAGACCAAAGATAAAAAAAAAACATCCAATCTGTCTTCAACATGTCTGAAAGCCTGTCCTGGAATAGCTCATTTATACGACTGTAGCATTAATGCAGGAAAGTATTCGGAGACTTTAGAGTCACTTATGCTGCTTCCTCAAGAACGTACGAGCATTTTTCAACAAAACACTGCATGGCTGAAAAAGTAGAGGGTCGTTTTTACTTTTGAACAGAACAAAGCTCGGTATAAACTCAACACAGAACGGCGCGGTGTCTCCATGGGGCTGAAGGAGACGTCGTGAAATTAGCTTTTCCTCTGGTTTGTGATTCGCCACAACGCTGAACACTCACTAGACTAGTTTTTTTGGTAAAATTTGATTGATAGTATTTTAGAGGCTTGACGGTGATTTGTTGCCTGCCAACTTATTTCCTTGTGGTAACACACACACACAAACACACACACCTGTCTGTGCACTGCCAGGCAACAGGCTGCCCTGTGAGGGGGGGGTAGTAATGGCTTGTTGAGCTTCTATAAGACGGGGCCTCGGGGCCTCGGGGGCCTCGGGGCCGGTCACAGCTATATCTCACACGGTATCGATCAGCTCAGAGCTAAGTGTGGCCCAGAGCCCTTCATCCCTTCTCCATCTCCTCCTCATCTCACTCTCTCCCTGTTCCTGATCCTGTAAACTTATAGCTGGACTCATGTCAGGCGGGTAATTATCATTGATCTGCTCCTGCAGACGGTGACAAATTCTACTCCCGCTCTACCGGCTGATCTGAAATCTATAACGGCCTGATTTCACCACAGTGCAGATGGGCAGATGGAGGGATTTGGACTGAGAAGATGGCATCTTGATCATAAACCAAACCAGGAATTAAACTGTTTTCAATGTGGCTTCATTCGTCACGTAGTGTAATATCACACTTGTGCAAAAGTTTGTACCTCCTCTTTGAATCTTATGTCTTTTTGAGTAAAAACACAATAGCAATTATGTGATCAACATACAGTCATGGAAAAAATGATTAGACCACCCTTGTTTTCTTCAGTTTCTTGTTCATTTTAATGCCTGGTACAACTAAAGGTACATTTGTTTGGACAAACATAACGATAACCACAAAGATTGCTCATAAGAGTTTTATTTAAGAGCTGATATCTTACCATTTTCCATGGTTTTCTTGATTATAACCTAAATCACTTAAGTTTTTACATCAATAGCTATGGCGTTGTACTGCCAAAAACACTGCTTTTATGCATTCAGTGTTTTCTTTTCTGTCTGTTTTAGTCACATGAGGACGTTTAGTGGTACCAGGTATTAAAATGAACGAGAAAGTAAAGAAAAAATGGTGGTCTAATAATTTTTTCCATTACTGTAGGTCTTATTCAGCAAATACAACCTCAAACAAACAACAGCATATACATAACTTTTTGCACTGTGCCATTTAACAAAAGTTAAGCCAAAAAGAAACAAAAAATCATGAATCATGTGGGCAATACTAAACCCAGCAATTTGCTGGTCTCTGACATTTAGGTGGGTGTTATGGCACAAGAAGCAATGGTTTTAGAGAAGCAATTTCTTCTTCACATCAACATGGAAATAAAAAAAACAAAAAACAAAACAAAACAAAAAAACCCCCAAAACATTTTGAAGAAATTTAGAATTCAATCTTCTAAAGTAAGAAAGATTATTCACAGGTGAAAAGCATTCAAGATACCTGCCAGTCTTCTTTGGAGTGGACATCCCAGCCATCCCAGTTGACACTTACCACAAAAAAACAAAAAAACAAAACAAAAATAAAAACACATCCAAACACTCCATCTCAGACCCTACACGGATCACTGAGTCTGATAATTTTTAAAGTCCGTGACAGCACAATTAGTAAAAGACTGAACGAGTGAGTTATGGGCTGTTTGGAAGAGTTACAAGGAGAAAATGTCTAAAAAGAAACATGGAAGCACAACTGAGTTCAGAAAACTGCGTCTGAACAAAATACAATAAACAGATGAGACCAAAGTTATTTACAGTATTTGTTCATAATGACCAGTGTGTTTCCACATTACAGTTTGGGCTTGTTTCTACAGTCATCGAGTTGACCATGAACCCGTCCGTGCATCAGAGTTTTCCATGTGGTGGCAGATGTGAGAACATCTGTATGACTGGGGGCTGAGACTGGATCACTGGGTCACGGGACACGACAATGATTCGATGTGTACCAGAAAATCAACATCAGAACGGCTGAAAAAAAAGAGAATCAAGATTCTGGGAAGTCCAAGAAGTCCAGAAGTCATCCCAACTGAAATGTTCTGTCAGAGCTGAGCAGGAAAAGACAATTTAGGGTTGTCCAATAACAAATAAACGTTGCCTTAATAAATCAGGCTACATGTTGTTTGAGGGTGTATTACTTGTATTATTGTAATAGTAAGAACAATCAGATAACTTTTATTATGTTTTTACACACAGACAGGTGCAGAAAAAGACTAAACAAAACTAAAGAACCATAAGAATAAATGAGGCCCAATGAACTCTGCTACTGGCAGGTGTAACGGCTCCTAAAGAGCTTTCCAAATGTTGAAAAAAAAGCAGCATCAGTCTTTAAATATGTTCACACTCTAATAAATCAATAGATTTCCTTTAAAATGTCAGTTCTAGTGCAGAGCAAAAACACAGCAGTTTTTTTGAAGCAGTAAAAGAAAGAGAAATAAAATGGACCTGTAACAGTAGCGTGTCTGGTCGGTGGAGGCCCAAAGCTAATTATCATTCACGTCAAGCGTTTCCTTTGAGACACACACACACACACCTACACGCACACACACACACACACACACACACTTGACCATCACTCTGCTCATGAACAAAGGAGCCGTAAAGATGAAGCTTGCATTTTTTGTTTCTTATTTTTGTTTCTTATTTCTAAAGCTGATGACAGGCCTCTTCTCAAACTGGTGAAGCTCCATTAGTGACGAGACTGGTCACCAGTTTGTAATAAAATGTTACCTGGAAGTTGAATTTTGGTTGTAAATATGTGCTATCTTCTAAACATATCTGTTTCCTTGTTCCAGGTGTGGGAGGTGAAGACCACCTGAAGGTGGGAAATGAAACCACGCCATCTGACACACATTTATCAGTTAAAATATTCTAGTTGTGATATCTGTGTGGTGCTTTCAATACCCTGAAAATAATCATAATAATAAAAAAAGATCATCAAGTATAATAGGATTTACGCAGCAGCAGCAGGTTTGATTACATCTGGCCTAAACAGTCATTTCTGTTTGTTGCTAACAAAGTTGCAAATTAATGAGAATATTAAATCACTCAAAAATGAATTCAGCATTGTGAAGTCTCATAAATATAAGGCAGAGACATTCTAGTGGCTTAATTCAGTATTTTGAATATTGTCCTGGTGTTTAAAGGTTTATCATCTCCAGATTGGTTGGAGGACTATATGAATGTGTGTTTCTGTGTTTCTACATTCATGCCTGATAAATAATTTTAATCTTGCTCAACCAGAGTTACCTGGATAGACAGAAGCCACTTCTTTTTAACAACAAAACAGAAATAGAACTAATCTGCAGGAAATTACTGCTTGAATCGAATTCAGAGGCACATAATGCCGTACAACAATATATCATGATGTTATAAAAGTTTCTGTAGTGAACTTTATATTTGGTCCAAAAATGGTTGCTTTCTGAGAAATACAGATGTGACTGGCTGTTGAAGACACTTAGAAACAGAAGGAGATGAGAATATGAGATTTCCAGATTACCTATCTGGTGTTGCTTTACAGCAACGAGTAAAAGAAACCATTAGTGGATCATATTATGATGAATTGTATTAAATGTATTACCATTAAATGAGCTTTCGCCCTTTTAGACCTGAATGGGTCGGTGACATCATGACACATAGCTGCTAGTTGTCCATCTTATGAACTCGCACAGCCCTCGTCGATGTTAAAACCTGCCTTATCAGCAGAATTCCCACACTATGACAACCGTAGAGTTTGCAATACGTCCACTGTGCTCTCCTCTTTCTGTCCTCCATCTTCTCTCCGTCCTCCATCCTCTCTCTGTCCTGTCTCCCCTCTTTTCTTTCTCTACCCGGCTGGCCTTCGGCAGGAGGGTCCCCCCATATGAGCCAGGTCCTGCTCAAGGTTTCTTCCTCTTAAAGTGGAGTTTTTCCTTGCCATTGTTTGGCATTAAGGTTTTTTTTCTCCCTACGTGGGAGTTTTTTACCTGCCATTATCACTGATTGGATTTAATATTATAATCTTAGTTAATGATATTTGCTCGGGGGTCATGCTCTGGGTCTCTGTAAAGCGCCTAGAGACAATTGTCATTGTAACAGACGCTATACAAATAAAATTGAATTGAAAATTGAATTGAACTTAAAAATTACAAGTCACATTTTTGTTTACTTTTACTTCATGTTTGAAATAAGAGTTGAAACCAGACATGTTTACTAACAGTTTAGAAACATCTTTTTGTGTGTCTGATAGCAAGTTTAGTTCCATAGAGATGAAGAGTCTCCACATCTCCACGTTTTTAATGTGTTTTATTAGATGACAGATCAAGGAATGATGATTCTGACTAAGAATAGCAAATGACAGCAAACGTTATAGCAAACATTATGATATTACTGTCATTATGACTCTACTGGTAACTAGTATTAGTACTTATTTGATGATAGAGCTGTGCCAGTGCACAGCATTTAAAGCTTAATTACTGTATAATTATAAAGGCAAAGTGAGGCAGCAGGTATTTTAAAATGCAAAGAATTGCAAAGTAAATCTATTAATCCGTCTTTACTAAAGGGTCAAAAGAAGTGATAGTTTATTTCAAACAAATATGCATATAATCAATAATCAGCAAGAAAAGCTCAAACAGCAAACATATCAATAAAATCAGAAATTAAAGGCATACAAACAGCCAAAATTCATAAATCAATCAATATTAATAATTGTAAGAAAAAAAAACTATTAAGTAAATAAAGCAACAACAAATAAATCAGGAAATAACAAGTATACATATAATGAAAAGTCATAAATTCCTAAATTGATGAATAAATTGATAAAGCAACAAGAAATAAAATCAGGAATTAAAAGTATACATACAATCAAAATCTTTAAACTGATGGTCATTAATAAATGTAAATCAAATAATCAATAAATCAATAAAGCAACAGCAAATAAAAATGGTCATTAACAAGTATGAGCAAAAATCCACTCATTCCTGAATCAGCAGTCAGTTAAATAATCAATAAAGCACCAGCAAACTGAAACAGGACTTAAATGACCTTAAATTCAACATTTACAATAAAAATCAAGGAACTGTGATCAAAGCAATAAAGATGACATGAGCTTTCAGCAGAGATCCACTCAACAGTCTGGACATCTGTAACGTGAGAACGCCAGGCCAAACAAACAATAAACAACAGCTCATAGTCAACAAAGTTATTTACAGTTCAAATCAAATCAAAACCAATAAAGAAATAAAGTCAAAAATAAAGAAATAAAGTCAGAGGTAAACCCTTCAAATTGATAATCAAAAGGAAGGATTTAAATTGTGGGCTTCTGTCTTTTTGATTTTTCTGATTTCGAGCCCAGAAAGCTCGTCACTCTTTGAATAAATTATTTTTTCTTTTTTCCTGTTTCTGGGACAGTTTGTCCAGACGGCTGGTCCACCGTTTGGGGACCAGAGGGGACCAACTCTGTGGTCTCAGGACCAGAGGGGACCACAGGGGCATAAAAATAATCATTAATAAATTAAAAAAAATAATTAATTAAATTAAAAATGAAGAGTGTCAGTTGTCATATGGACATCTAAACCATGGGCGAGGCTAGCCCTTTTTTAGGGGCGCTTCAGCACCCCTAAATTGAAATTCAGCACCCCAAAAACCTGGAGTAAGAAATGTTGTTATTCTAAAATTTTAGTTCGCATTTGACAGGCTTAGATAATGTCCAAAACTTAATCAATAGTTTGTGGTTTAAGTTTATATTTTAAGAATGGGTGTGTTTACATGGGAAGTTTAATTCCTCTTTAATTCAGAATTAAAGTTAAATCAGAATAAAAGTTACCATGTAAACACTTAATTCCATATGAAAATGTCAATTCTGAATTAAATTTAATTCCGAAGTAAGTGGCTGGTTTATTCCCATTTTAATTCCGCATTAAGTAATTCCGCGGTCATGTTTACACTCATTCCTCTTTAAATTAATTCCCGTCTTTTGCGCATGCTAGTTCTCTTGCCCGTCTGTCGCGATGACGCTTATATTCCGCGCTGGGCTTGTTTTCAAAACGGCTGCACGCAGTAAACGGTGTTCAAGAGCAGAGACGATTTATTTAATAAATAGCTTGGAGGAACTGGAAATAATTAAAAGAACAGATGGCAGGAAACATAAAAATTGTGAGCTTTTCAAAAGCGGCCAAAAGGTTAAATGAAGGAGGTTTCACAGATAGAGACGCACCCAGGTCAAAAATAAAGTGGAACGTTGTTGCTAACCAGTTAGCTAAGTTTGTTTTCTTCCGGTAGAATGTAAAGACGTCCCCCCCCCCCCCATCCAATCAGAACCCTTCCCAACCCCCAGACCTAAAGCGGAGTTGGATAAAGCCAAACAAACGTGTTTTCCATGTAAACCTCAATTCGGAATTACTATTTCCATGTAAACTCAAAGGAAAATAGTTTAATTCGGAATTATTTAATTCCTAATTATTAATTCCGAATTAAAAAACATCATGTAACCGCAGCCAATGAAAATGAAAACGACCCCTGCCTAATGGTATCGTCCTCTTCTCACTAACGTCGTTGGCCGTTTACCAGTTAGCGCGTTAGCTCAGTTAGCATTTCAAATTTCATTGAAATTTTCAAAGATTTGCATGTTTTCCAGTCAGTTTTTTTCCCAAAAGATGATGCTCTTCTCTCATAAATGTCATAATGATTATCCAAAATTATTTTACAATAAACGTTTTTTTGGTTTTGTGTGGAATAAAGGTGGGGTTGTGGGTCGTGGTGGGGCTCATTGGGGGCTCAGCGCCCCTAAAGCTCTGACCCTAGAATCGGCCCTGATCTAAACAGAACTGTTTTCAGCCTGGATCTGAACATTGTCTCAGTTCTTCTGGAAGACTGTTCCAGATTTTAGGAGAATAAAACTGAAATGCAACTTTACCTGGTGAAGTGTTTCCACCTGCTTTCTTTCTGCTGTAATATCAGCTTCGTATTTACACCTGAGCTCTTGTAAAGAGTCTTTGGCTTGTTGCAGGTAAGTCAGCCTGTTGATTTCTTCAACAAGCCCGCGGTGGCCCATCTGGTTTTCGTGGTTTCCCGCTCTCCTCACCTGACCGACGTGCCCCCCGTTGGGGAACCTCCATGTTTAAGAAGCCATGTCCAGTTCTTTTGTCTTTATCTGAACGATAGATGTCAATCCGTCAATGCTTCCAGCGATCAGTGTGCCAGTCTTGCTAGCAGTGGTCCGTCACGTGTGAACGTTTGGAGCGATCGAACTGAAATGATGGAATGTTTTGCTCTGGTGCTTTATACCCCCCCCGATGACATCATAATGATGTCCTGTTACATCATAATGATGTCCTGTTACATCATAGTGATGTCCTGTGACATCATCTTCTAGAATGTTCCTCTGAGGTTTGAGTTCCAAAGCCACACCCATTCTACTTTTTAATGCATGTCTACATTTAAAATCAATGTCTTTGATTCATGTTTAAAAATAAAATCTGACTATTGTTAGGATTCAATTATTGTCATTAGTTTTATTTTAAGTCTGACAATTGCATTACAATGAAAACAGGCGGCTCATAACTGCAGTTAGGACAAAAGCAAATTGTTTTTTTTTTTGTTTTGTTTTTTTGGCCTAATTTAGATTTAGGTTTTCCATAGAAATATACACTGATCAACCAAAGCATTATGAGCTTTCATGGCTCCTCAAATCACCAGCAGGTCATTAATGGACCCATAGACAGCTAACATCCTAGCATCAGATACTCCAGGACCCCCCCCCCCACCCCACCCCCACCCCACCTGAGATGTTATTTATCGAGACTTTGACTGTTTAAAGCTCTTGTGGGAGCATAACCTGCTAATCAGGTGGTCACAATGTCGTGGCTGATTGATCTACTATGTGCAAAAGTTACTATCCCCTCTTTAACCTCAGATGAGCGACAACATACGTTTTTTTCACCGTGCTATTCTTTATTTAACAACAGTGGAGAAATAAAATATTAAAATGGGCAGTACTAAGTACTCTCTTATCGCCTCAAGGTGCTACAGATTATCATCAGAAAGTGGGCAGGCCTCCATAAAAGCAGACATTTTGGCAGTTTCGGTGGTCTGGAGCGTTCAGGTGTGTCAACAAAAGTCCAAGAGGGGAAGACATACCTACTAATCTCAAACAAAACATGAATCAAGGCAGTTTTGAGTTAAAGCACTATGGAGCCCCATTTGGGTCATAATTCAATGAATAAATTAGTATATTATTATGAAATACAGGCGTTTATTATTAGGAAATATGTATCCATTATTATGAAATGTTTCCCATTATTATGAAATACATGTTTATTATTATTAAATATTTCCCATTATTATGAAATATATGTGTATTATTTTGAAATATTTCCCATTATTATGAAATAATGTAATTATTATGAAATATATTATTATTATTATTTAATCTTAGTTTAATGCTTAATAGTTTATTTCAGAATGGTTTTATTTAAGAACTAGTTTTTACATATTGGCTTCATTTTTCATAAGAATGAGCTTTTACATAATAATGACATTTTGCCAGTGGGCGGGACCAGTGGTTGACCTGCACGCTC
Organism: Hirundichthys speculiger; assembly: GCA_018398805.1. Taxonomy (NCBI): domain Eukaryota; kingdom Metazoa; phylum Chordata; class Actinopteri; order Beloniformes; family Exocoetidae; genus Hirundichthys; species Hirundichthys speculiger. The sequence continues at coordinate 33,455 of JAGFBZ010000325.1, forward strand.
ATTGGCTGATCCTTCTCTATTCTACGCTCTGATATCGACTAGTTTGGGGGACTCGTCGAGGTCCTGTTAGCAGCGGAGTAGTGGCGTCATCAACGGTGCGCTCCTAGTCCTTGTCGCCATGCAGCTTGGACTGAGCTTTACGGGAAACCTTGACGTTTCTTAGTCGATGTCAACTTTTAACCGTAAACTGAGGTGCATTCTGCCACCTACTGGCCTGGAGTATATACGTTGCACCTCTCGCCCACTATCGATATTCACTGTTCTGTTGCTTATGCCTGAATGAAAGAGCAGCCAATCACATAAATGGCTCCGCCCTCTCTGCTGTGATTGACACACAAATCATTCCATTATCATAATAACGGGAAATATTTCATAATAATAAACATGTATTTCATAATAATGGGAAATACTTTATAATAATAAATGCCTGTATTTCATAATAATAGACTCATTTATTCATTGAATTATGACCCAAACAGGGCTCCATAGAGCACAGCGTGTGTTTGCAGCAAAATGCCAATTAATGCTAGCAAAGTGGAGTCAAAATGAATATGATAAAATAAACGGTTATTTTGAGCCTCTGGCCAAACTCAAAAAAAGTAACTCCTCTTAGGTGATAGTATGGATAAGGTTTGTTCGGACAAATTTGGGTAATTTAAAAAAAAATTCTTTTTTCGATATTTAGTGTTTCTAGTTGCCTTTTCTATAAAAAAATAGAACTCAGCAGAAAAGTAAAGTAAAGTATCACTGGCTGGGAGTTGAGCCTCGGTGGCCACATGAGGACTTTAGTCTCGATATTTATCAACCAGTTTAGCTTTCCGGCAGCCCAAATCAAGGTAATTTTATGTTTGTCTGCGTACAGAAAGCATATAAAAGGGATGCTACATTGTGATTAGGCTGTGATTTTTCATACAACTTTTATTGTGTGGAATTTTCAGGCTTTCTGCAGCAACAACCAACTATGAGCATGTAAACTTCAGTCTTTGAAGACAAGACACCATCAAACCCCCCCCCCCCCCATAGAAAGAAAATACAAAAAAAAAAGAAGAGAAAAAGTTCATTCATTTGTAGCCAACTTCTTCTGAAAACCACCACCACTTGCCTCATGCAGAGCATCACTTCTCTTAGTCTTAGGGCCTGATCTTCGGCCAGATCTGCTAAAGCAACCATTTAGGGATAGCGTATTGCGGGAGAGGCGTTCCCCCGCAAAGACCACAATCTTCCACCTCTGCTAAACCCGCTATCCCACTTGCGCTACCCGCTATATTATGCATGGGAGTGGCTGTTCCACCTGTTAAACCAATCAGTGCGTCAGCAGCCATCGCCTTTAAGGCGGGTGGTCAGACCACCTGCAATGGCAAGATACCGAGTTTGCGGTAAGGGGAAAAGACACGCCCATTGCCACACCTACAAAGTGAATAAGGGAGTCGGCATAATGTGTAGCGACTTTAGCAGCGGAAAATTGAATTAGCGGTTAGCTATACCCACAATTTGAGGCTAGTGGTAACGGCTAAGGGGACGTGTACGATTGGGGCCTTAATGTTTTCAGCGACATAATGCCAAGTCTATTGTTTGTTACATGAGTGAACGCTGCACAATTCACATAATCAAAACATTTAGAAAAAAAGGTTGTTTTATATGATAAAAAGATTTAAACAAAAAAAGTAGCCTGAAATAGAGCCCTCCCCTCCTGATTCCCCATCCCCTCTTTGATCAGGGATGACTTTTCATCCGAAGCCCTCACCTTAACTACTGATGGTTTTTCAATTGTGTTAGCTTGGCCTCAGTTGCACACAAACACACTCACACACCGCCGTGTTCACTAATCTATAGCAGACAAATGAGGCCGGGCTAACAGAGTGGGGCAGAGAAAGAAAGGATTGACTCGGAGAGAGAGGCCTAATTACCAGAGACTCATTATGAGTCTTAAAGAGGCTGTGATTAGAGATGTTTGCTCAGCCAGCATGCTGCTGCTGGGCTTAATGACTGGGACTGATCACCGGCTAGTTTAGCCCACAGCATGATGGGAGTCAGAGGCGTGTGGAAACTTAAGGGATGTGTTTAGCTGCGTGGCTGCAGTTAGCACGTCATTCATCTACAGTTAACACCAGAAGTAGGGTATCTTTAGTTTTTATTTTAGTTGTTTTATTTGACATCTCAAAGCTGTTATCTTGTCTTGCGTGCCTTGGTTGGGAATTCTGGGTAAGAGCCTTGGAAGTACTTGTGGGCAGATGTGTAAGCTTTGGCTCAAATCAGTCTGTTTCCCTCATGTGCACTTTAAGTTTTGGCCAGTCTTCTCTGACGTTCATATCTTTTCCTGGAAAATCAAACATGTTTTTTTTTTTTTTGTATGGAAATATGGAAATGTGTCTTTTCGTCTTTGATTTTGTGGAGTCTAGTGACTGCAGTGCAATCAGGATTTATTCTAACATAAGATAATAATACCTCAGAGGCTCATTTTGGCCTTTCAGGCATGTCACAAAAAAACCTGGAACAATAGAGCTTTTGACACGTTTACATGGGAAGTTTAATTCCTCTTTAATTCAGAATTAAAGTTAAAGCCGAATAAAAGTTACCATGTAAACACTTAATTCCATATGAAAATGTCAATTCCGAATTAAACTTAATTCCGAAGTAAGTGGCTGGTTTATTCCCATTTTAATTCCGCATTAAGTAATTCCGTGGTCATGTTTACACTCATTCCTCTTTAAATTAATTCCCATCTTTCTGCACATGCTCGTTCTCTTGCCCGTCTGTCGCGATGACGCTTATATTCCTCGCTGGGCTTGTTTTCAAAACGGCAGGCACGCAGTAATAGCAGAGATGATTTATTTAATAAATAGCTTGGAGGAACTGGAAATAATAAAAAGAACAGATGGCAGGAAACATAAAAATTGTGAGCTTTTCAAAGCGGCCAGGTTAAATGAAGGAGGTTTCACAGATAGAGACGCCACCCAGGTCAAAAATAAGTGAAATGTTGTTGCTAATCGAGTTAGCTAAGTTTGTTTTCTTCCGGTAGACGTAAAGACGTCCACCCCCCCAAAAGCCTAAAGCGGAGTTGGATAAAGCCGAACAAACGTGTTTTCCTTGTAAACCTTAATTCGGAATTACTATTTCCATGTAAACTCGAAGGAAAATAGTTTAATTCTGAATTATTTAATTCCTAATTATTAATTCCGAATTAAAAAACGTCATGTAACCGCAGCCAATGTAACAGTCGTGTTTCTAAATGCTGTTTTAGCACCGAGGAAACTGTTGACAGCACCTCTGGAAAAGAAGGCTTCTTTTTCACACACTAAAATCTCAGTATTTCTAAAGACTTTTTAAAATATTTTTAGTTCTTGACGGAGCAGATTATACTGTATCAGCTGCTGTTGAACGATAGTCGTTACTCCAGAACCGTTTGGGGAATCGGAGGTGACGGATGTTCAGCTCAGGTTTGTACCTGCAGACCTGAGATTCAAAAACAGACATATTAAGAAATTAAATGAAGCTAATGCAGAAACATGTTTCTGAACATGTTACATTCATACTGTCTGCAAATTTATACAAGTTGTTTTTGTATTGCCCTTTTTTTTTTTTTTAAATATTCATTATTACCCAAACTATTTTTTAAAATTATGGTTGTATGTAATCTGTATTTTGTTTGTATTATTATTTTCAACAATAACCTTGGGGCAAAATAACTTACTACAAACCATTTTTTAAATTCATTTTCATCATATTTTCATAACCAAAATGAGTTTAATTTATTTTAGAGTTTTTTTTTTTTTACGTCAGCCATTGCCTTTGAGTTCTACATATTGATTGATTGATTCAACTTTAATAATCCCCAAAGGGGAAACTTCATTGCCACCATGGCCACAACAATACAACGTAAAACAAACAACAGTATACATCAATAATATCACTAACTAGGGACAGCAGTAGATCAATACAACAGTAAAATAACCAGAAATGACACCCCCCCCCCCCCCACAAAAGGGAGATAAAAGAAAGATAAATAAATAAATAAATAAAATAAAATTAAAATGCATTAAAAAATACAAATCCATTTTAAGAAATTTAAAAGTGCAATGTGCAAGACAATATAGCAGCAAGTTAAATAGCAAAAAAATATAGCTGCAATTTAAAGTGCACTGTACATAATATAGCAGAATATGAGAAAGGGAGTTTTAATTTTCATTAAGAAGTTAACAGTTTGCTAGTTGCCATTTTGCAATAATAAGAAGCATAATTGATCGGTTCTACCCGTCTCCATGACAGATGACAGCTCCAGGTGACTGGGTTTAAGTTTGCAGTCCAGTTTACCTGTTCCCAGCGATGTAGTGTTACTGGACATAATCCCAGTTCTGTGCTTGCTACAGCCCAGTGATCTGAGGGTATCAAACCAATGACAATGGAAAAGAGTAAATGGGCTTGTTTTGTGTGGAAGCATTTAAAAACACAATTAATAAAGCTGAGTTTGGTATAAAATTGCAATACATTTCCCATCCATTCAGTAAACTTTAGGCCTCTAATTCCCTTAAAGCTCAAACACATCTCAGTAATCACTCGGGGAGGCAGGGAAATGGACAATTTGAAGGTTAACCACTGAACCCCAAACCCCTACACTGAAATCTGATAAGAGTACATACAGAGCTATTGGGATACCCCCCCCCCCCCTCAGAAGTCCATCTGTGATCCTGAATCTTCCTGAGTGCCTCTCGTTCCAGTTACTGGACTGGGGTGGATTGTCTGGAATAAACTCCAATCCTCCTTAAAAGAAGTGAGCAGAGTAGTAAAAGCTGAGAGGATCAAGGGCCCGAGCGGCCAAAGAAGAGGATCTGATACTGCAACGACTTTGTCTGAGTCTCTTGTCCATCCGTCCATCTATGTATACATCTCTTCACTTGCTCACTTGTACCCCCCCCCCCCCCCCCCCCCCCCCGGCCCGGGTCACTGCAGCAGCCCACCTCGCTAGCGCTAGCAGTGATCCATCAGCACCAAGCGGCAGGATTTATCCATTTGTTTGTTTTTTGAATCCAGGATTTGCAGAGATAGATTAGACAACAAAAGCACATGGAAAAGATAAAGAACACTTAGGTAATGGATTTTGGCGGACTCTCCAGGAGAACTCATCCTCTTTTCATCGCTCATCTCTCCTTCTTTATCTTTGCTCTAAATATGTCTTTATTTCCTGGCAGAAAAAAAAAAAAGGCTTCAGCTCTGAATGAGGATGGAGGGTTAGTTAGCTTCCAACTAGATGTAGTATGACACAGGCATTGTGTCTTTGCTGCAATTTCACACTGCAAATCAATACTGTGGGACCTACGATTTTTTTTTTCACAGCAGGAAACAAAAGGGAATCTTAAATGAGATTTAAAAAGTACTATAATATAAAATGCTACAATAAGATCAGCAGCTCTAATCCCATGCCATTTTATTCCACAAAACTAGATGGTTTGCTGTGTAGTTTTAGTTAGTTGGACTCATAAATTCATGTATTTAACTTATCCTGGTCACCCATCATAAGTAAATACATTTAGCTACTCAATCACCAATAATAGTAAATTATAATAGTACTGAAAAAGGCCAGTATATGGAAGTATTTCTGTGCCATCTGAGTTTGAATATGAATTTTTAAGATTGAAAATTTTCAGCATCAAAATCAGACTTTGAATTTTAAAAAACATCAGATTTCTAGCACTGAATTTTTTTTTTTTGCCTCTGAATTTTATTTTGTTAAAATAAATTCAGTGTTAAAAAAAATTGTTGTCTTAAAATATTCAGTTTTTTCAAAATTCAACACGCAAAGAAATTCAACACCCCAAAAAATTCAGTGTAAAAAAAAAAATCAACATCTCAAAAAATTCAGTGTAAAAAAAATGCAATTTCTAAAAAAAAAATCAGTGTAAAAAATTCAACATCAAAAAATTCAGTGTAAAAAAAATTCAACCTCAAAAAATTCAGTGTAAAAAGAACCAGACAACATCCGGGTCACCAGGGAGAAGCAATCGATCCCTGTCTCAATTCAGCCAACGTCCAGCCAATCACGTTACGCTCCATTGGTCATGTGACACCCACCCAGATAGTAAGATGGCCCGGTCGGCCATGGCAGCAAACTCAGGTGATGGTGCTGCGGTGAGTCTGTTTGCTCTTCCCTGGTGACCCGGATTTGAGTCTGGTTCTTTTTACACTTTTTTTTTTTTGAGGTTGAATTTTTTTACACTGATTTTTTTTTTAGAAATTGAATTTTTTTTACACAGAATTTTTTTGAGATGTTGATTTTTTTTTTTTTACACTGAATTTTTTGGGGTGTTGAATTTCTTTGCGTGTTGAATTTTGAAAAACTGAATATTTTAAGACAACTATTTTTTTTTTAACACTGAATTTATTTTAACAAAATAAAATTCAGAGGGAAAAAAAAATTCAGTGCTAGAAATCTGATGTTTTTTAAAATTCAAAGTCTGATTTTGATGCTGAAAAATTTCAATCTTAAAAATTCGTATTCAAACTCAGATGGCACAGAAATACTTCCATACCAGTATGACTCCAACAGTTACCTGTGTGGATTAAAGGTGGCAGTGATTAGAGCACAGGACAAGTAAACAGTTTGTCCTCATGAACATAAACTAAATGCAATATGAAATATTCACACCTTCTGAGCCCAACATGCATTCTCCAGTGCGAGTGCATAAAAATCGGGTGATGTAATCTTGAACTACAGAAAGATGATGTAATGAGCCATTTCTGAGCCGTGCAGACTTCAGGATCAGGATTGTTTGGATATCACTTTTTCTTCCTCTGTAATGATAACACAGTCTTGCAGATGTTTGTGAAACTTTCACGAACTCTAGTTTGTTAAGTCAAGTCCTGGAACAAGAGTTTCTCCGCATTAGTTCCTCTCCAGTGTTTGTTTGCTTCCTCAAGACAGAGGATTGCAATGAAGTAAGGATTCAATGCAGTGAGTTCAGTTCCTTAGATTGTATTTAAATTGTGTGGATTTTGAATGTTGGCATGACCTGGATTACAATAAACTGTCCTGAACTGGAATATATCTGTGAAAAGTGCATTGATGTTACTTCTTGATGGTCAGTCGGTCACATGACAGTCAAACAGGGCGTCCGAGTTCATTTCCTGTCAAACCCACTGCTTCATAAACTGAATGTGGTTTGCTTCTGTCCGGTTTGAGGAGTTGGACCTCAGAGCAGGAGGTAGGAGGACTAGACAGTCCTCTTATTTAGCATAAAGCACTTCCACAGAATGATGACAAACCAAAACGGTGGGAGGAGCTGGCAGGTAAATGGAGAACAAAGCGAGGAGCACGACTGATTAAATCCTGAGTTTAATGCCAGCAGAAAAGCGCCGGAGCAGGAAACATCTGAAACCTGCAGGCTAGTGGGCCTTCAGGACCAGAACCGAAGAACTCTGATACAGATATAAGCAAATATTTCATCATGTTTTAACAGCAGATTGCCTATTTTTGTCAGAATTGTACTGTGTGAGGGAGTTTCCTTTAAACCAGTTTTTATGGCAGTTTTAGAGATGAAGTCTGGACTCTTTTACTCAGTTTATGTCATTAGTGAAGAATCATGTCGCAGAAACATTTCATTAATGAACAAACATTATCCCTGCGCTTGTTTAACGTGACCGAGTTTAGATCTTAAACAACTCTTGGAAAAAATGATCATCCCTAATAGATCTGAGAGAATTCATTATTCTATGAGCGCTTGAATGATGTGTTGCGCAGATGCACGCTCACAACAACATGGCTTCTCTTAAATAACAAGACGGAAACAGCTTCAGTAACACAACTCTTCTGAATTATCACCGCCTTGCTTGTGGCTATTTATGAATACAAATTGAATTTTCACTGCAAACCTTGTTGCAGTCATGGCTCATTTGATTTATTCCTTAATGAATACCCCCCCCCCCCTTCAACTCAGGAGATGGAAAACATTTCCACACAAAATGAGACCTGGTTTTTATTGTAGCCCATTCTTTCCTGTATGAAGAAGTACATTACAGTTATGGCTGTACGGCTGCTCCAGAGTCAACAGGCTCGTTTCAGTTTGGTCGGGGGGGGGGGGGGGGGGGGGGGGGGGGGACAAAGGAAACCGAGACGCTGGGGAAAAGTGTTAATGCTGACGGTTTTTTGTGAATGTATATCCTTCTCTGAAAGTTGCCCTCTCTTTGTTTTCTTCTCTCGCTGGTAAAAAAAAAAGGCAGCAGCATTTTCTTTGTCTTACATTGAATTAAGAAAACGTCACGTACGTAAGAGACAGATAAGGAGATCTGCTTAATGGATTCAGAGACTAAACCCTCCATATCGACCGTCCAGTGTGACAAAGATGCTGGTAGCCACATTTATAAACACCAACATCATTAATGTTGTGTAATAATGTGCGATTGACTGTATGCCTTTTAAATAATGTAGAGGCTTGTTTGGGGCCATAAGGAGAATTTAAAGAGTATTGATAGGCTAAGCTGCCATGGTTCAGGATGTATGCAGTGTTGAGACGGAAAACAATGTACTTACAGAAGAATAAGTTTGTGAACGAACAGGAAAAAAAGAGGCAATCAGAAGAATGACGTCTGAGTTAGAAGAAGCGTGAAGGAAAACAAGGTGATGGTTGGTGGAGGAAGAGAGATATTGAGAAAAAAGATGGAGCAAGAGTTAGATATGGAGGCGCTGGGGCCATCTCTCCATCCGCGGCGTCGCTGGGGGCAACGGGGGAAGTAAAGTTGTTAACTAGTGTGTGGACGGGGGTGTCAGGCAGAGCAGAGGTCCATCAGGAAAATGAGACACCTGGGCTATTATGGCCTCAGGTGCATCAGGGGAGGACAGAAGGAAACTTTAGAGGAAATAGATTGTAGACAGTGAAAGGAACAGGCGAGAATTCAATGAGCTGAAATGTTGGTACTATTTTCAATGCGCGGAAAGTTATTTTCTCCTTTCGGTGCATTTTGAACATTTTCACTTCAAGCTTTTCTGCTCCGCACATGATTTTACAGTTCAAGTATTTGATACATAAATGGTGCTTTCATCGGCAGATAAATAGAGATGACATGGTACGAGATTAGTGTAGAACGCTGTTAAGTAGTGCTGGGCGATATGGAAAAAATCATATATAACAATATGGACTATTTTATATCACGATAACGATATATATTACGATTTACCATAATAAATTATGTTTTCAGTTATTCTCTGAAAAGTTTGACAAAAATTTAATTGCTTACTTTTCAACTTTATTTTGAAAGGACATTTAGCTGAACTGTCACAAACAAACATTTTAGTGCAGCAAAAACAGGTAGGTACAGAGGTACAGTAGCTTTCACATTTTTTTTAAAAGTGCACAACAGTTTCTGAGAGGAAAAACACATTTTTGCACTGAAGTTCAGCTATAAAAAATAAACACAAATTATTTTTCAACTTTCTGAAATCTGTAACCTTGTAGTGCAAAGTTTGCAAACCAATATAAAGTGTCTAAAGCAGGGTTTCCGTTGTCCGGTAATTGCCAGACTTTGTCCGGTAAAATATGCCGAAGTCCGGTATTTTATAATCTCTCCGGTCAAAATATCCGGTGAAAATACTCCTCCCAAGCACAATTTTAGTTGTAATAAAATGGGTCATAGTTCAAGTTGGCAGCATGGGCACATTATTAAAATGTTATTTGCCACTCCAGATGTGTTTTTTATTTGTTTGCAAATTGTTTTATCTTAGAGTATATAGGCCTTCATCTTTTTATGTTCATTCGTGTGTCAGAAGAGCGCAAGCTTCTGCAATATTTATTTATTATTTGAAGTTATGCTCGTGAGTCAATTGACGGGACTTATTTTATTTGAAATAGCCTGTTTTTCAATAAAAAATACTATTAAATAACTTGCATTGATATTGATATACTGCATATGATTTATTTTTAACCTCAAATTCATATAGCCTATGTGACTGGAATTTCAAACATTTGTCCGGTAAATTGAAAAACTGCCGGTCACATTGTCCGGTGCCAATTTTTTCTAGCGGAAACACTGGTCTAAAGTAAACATCAGGGTTGAAGAGAACTCTGTTTAAGGCATTAACCATGAATAAAAGTACAAACATAAAAGGCTACTTTGTAGAAGTAGATATGATTCTATCAAATTTATCATTGCAGGTTATTTAATTACATATTTGCTGTAATAATTGATAAAATTAGGTTAGAAACGATAGAAACGATAGAAGAGAAATGGCACGATACACACTTTTCTATCGTCCTCATGATATGTATCGTCACATCGCCCAGCACTACTGTAAAGGGACTAAAACTTGTATTTAAGGACCAAAAGAGAACTTCTATAAAAGGTATCTGTGTCTGCATACATGTGGAAACTAAGTTTACACTCTTAAATTCATAAGGTTTTTACGTATGACAACAGAACAGGATAAAAACCATGACGTCCTTACAGGTTTTATTTGGTAAATACAAACTCAGATGAACAACAACGCGTCATATTTAACATAAAATGTGAGAGAAAAAAAATACCCAAGTGATTTAGTAGTATTTAGTGTGTAGAACCACCTTTAACAGCAGTAACTTGAAGTGATCATTTTCTGTATGATGTCTGAGTATCTCATGTCATTCTTCTTACATTGCTTTAGCGGCTAATGCTCAGCCCTGTTTGGTGCATTTGGAAACCCAGTTTCAGACAAGGTTTGGCTGTCAGACAGATGATCTCACATTTAAATGCTTTTGAACACTTTGGTAAACAAAGGAGTTTAAGATCAACACAATGACTGCAAGATTCCCAGGTTCTCTGGCTGCACAACAAGATAAATCATCAACGTTCCACGACAGCGTGAGGAGCTGATAATCTGAGCTTAGTTTTCACGAAACATGGAGCCGTGTTACGGCCAAGCAACTTTGGAGTTGGAGTTTCAATTCAATTCAATACTGTATTAATCCCCAGAGGCAGATTATTAGTATAATTATAATAATAATTATCATTTAATTATGTAATTTTGTTCATTCTGTTTGGAGGCAGTTTTACACTTTGACTTACTGCTTGTTCTTCTAAAGGACAGGAGGAGTTTCCCACACCGTGACGTACAAGTGGTTTCATGTGGTTTCTGCAAAAAAAAAAACAAAAACAACAACAAAAAACAAACAATCAGAATCAGAATCAGAATGCCCTTTATTGTCCTTATACATCAATGTACAATGAAATTGGAGAGCTTCTCCCATGTCAGTGCAAAAAAAAATAAAAAAGATATATAAACAACAAAAAAAAAAATAGTCAAAGAGTATCATTTATACATATGTACAATAAATAGGGTGTACAGTTATGTACAGTATAAATAGATGTATAAATATAAATAATTTATTGCACAATGTGATTTATATTGCACATGATGATTGTAATTGAGTTCATATATGTTCAAAAAAAAAAAAAGACAAATAAATTGTTAGAGTAGTAGTTTGGTAGCTGCATACCAACTTAAAACCTTCATGTTACACAGGAAAAGACCCTAATGATGCTAAAGAGAAGCACCATAACAGATAAAAAAAATTGCAAAGTTAAGCTGCTACGTAGGATCATATTTCATACAGCAACATGAAAGCCACTGTCCCTAAACTACCATAAAAAAATAAAAAAAAGCCAGATTAGTTTGCAGCTTCTCATGCAGACGAGATCTGAATTTTTAGAGACGTGTCTTGTGGTCTGATGATGCTAAAATTTAACTGTCATGATTATCATCATTATGTCTGGAGGTAAAAGTCGCTGCCACAGCTGACACCA
>JAGFBZ010000325.1:49250-99481 GCA_018398805.1 Hirundichthys speculiger
TTCTGTGGAGACGGTTGTCAGGGATGGATTTTTCTTTAAGCAAACTACGTCTTCACTGCATCTAGAGGATTTAACTTGATCTTAGTCGTGTAAAGTACTTAAAGTGGGGTAACAGAAAGCAGCCAAGTTTTGTAGACGTCGCTCTGAAGGCGCCGCAGTGATGTGGCAGCTGAAACTATCAGCTCCTTGAGTTGCGTGTTTGATTCGTCGCTCATCAGAGAAAGCAGAAATTTACATCCCGTCTGTTTCACATCTGCCGTCGCAGCTCAGAGCCAGTGCCTCCCGGCGACGAGGAGGAAGTGGCCGCGGCCAGCCCAGAACCAGAACCAGAGGTGGAGAAGGAGGGGTAGAGGCAGCCGAGGTGGAGATCCAGGCGGACGCCATCCTGGAGACGCAGACGGAAGCGCACACAGCCGACGAGCAGACAGAGAAGAGCCCAGCCACGCCCACCCCACCCACCACAGAACTGGCCTCCACGCCTGCAGAACCTGCCCCGGCCGCTCCGGAAGAAAACAGGGTGGGTCTGAAACGCCACGAGGACGCTTTCTACCGAACAGCAGAGCTGAACTGGAAGTAATCATGAACCTGATTTTGTCCATGTTTGATCAGCTGTTCTCCTGGGCGTCGGTCACCAGTAAGAACCTCCCTCCCAGCGGGGCTGTCCCAGTCTCAGGAATCCCCCCACACGTCGTCAAAGCCACTCCCACAGCACCGGTAGGTTCAGGTCCCTCTCCTCACCTGGCTGGACTTGGTCATGTGACCATTTCTTAAGTGAGGCTTTTTGTTTGTTTAAAACAGCATAATCAAAGCAATAAATTGATCCGACGTGAAATAAAAACATTATATCTAGGGATGTAGTGATACACTAATCTTGCGATACAATACACGATATTCGGCTCATGATACAATATACAGTGGTAGCTCTACTTACGAAATTAATTGGTTCTGGAAGTAGTTTCTTAACTAAAAACCTCGTAAGTAGATACGTGTTTTCCATGTAAATGCTCTAATCCGTTCCAACATAATCTTTTTTATAAATTATAAATAATATATGAAATTACATGAAAGCCTGTAAGAAATACATGTTAGAACTAGAAAAGCACTCAGAGAGCGCAGACCTCCACCAAGCGCAACAATTATCAGAGATTTGAAAGTGATCCAGAATCCAGGATTTCTTCTGGATCACACCCAAAATGAAATCAGTTCTTCCTTTTCACATTTCTGACAACTCCTGAAAATTTGATCAAAATCCATCCATAACTTTTTGAGTTATCTTGAACACAGACAAACAGATAAACGCCGGCAAAAGCATAACCTCCTTGGCAGAGATAATAATTGTTTGTTTACCTGGTTGCTGGGTTACGCTCATACAGACAAGGGGCCCTAGCCCCTTGTCCTAGCCAATGGGATGCCAGGAAGATGCTAAGTGATAGCCAATGGCAGAGCAGCTCGGTCGCACGCTTTTTAAAAATATAAAAAAAAAAAAAAGAGAGCCCTTACTACATTGAATTTCCCTTTATGGGATAAATAAAGTATTTTTCATATTTCATTTCATTTCAAACAGAGATACAGAGCCGACAGCCCATGCTATTTTACGTTCGGTAAACTCTGGGAGCTGCGAGTAGGAAGTAGCAGCTCTACTGTATTTTTACCCTTTCGTATCCTGAAATTTCTTTCGTAACAAGAGGCAATATTTTCCTGTTGATGCGTTTTGTAACCTGAAAATTTCGTAGGTAGAGACGTTCGTAAGTAGAGGTACCACTGTATATCTATATTCATCATTTTCCGAAAGATTTTGGTGACATCTTGTGAGTGTTCCAATGCTTGTTTGAATAATGAACTGAAAGATCAATTACACATTATATGGCTGACAGGCGTCAAATGCTGGACAAAAAAAAGGAAGCAAATAAAAGAAGAAGAGCCAGAAACATCCACAGCAGCAGAAGAGACTCCTAAAGAAAAGAAGAAAAAGGACAAAAAAATCAGATGTGACATTAGAGGAACCGAAGGAGGAAGAAGAGGAGGTGACAGTAACTGAATCAACAGAGAAAATTAAAAAGAGGAAAAAAAAAGGTGAAGAAGGAAGAGGATGAGTGAAAGAAATTTGCAGTGTACATATCTTTTTAGGTTTTTTTTTTTTTTGTCTTTATAGTTTTGTAATTTTTATGTCTAAAAGGCCAGGCAGTTAAACTTGAGCACCATGTTTCCTGATGGCAGAAAAAGAGTTGAAATGTCTGTACGGTAGAGGCGGGCAGATCGATCCAAATATCGATAATATCGATACCAACGCTGGTATTGATATTGAACAATACTCATGTAAAAAGATCAATACTCAAGCTTTTTTTTTCTCTTTTTTTTTTTAAATTTCTAACAGAGAGCATCCAGGTAGATAAGAGTGGTTATCTTCAGCATTAGTTTCTATCAACTTTTAAAGTACATGTTACTTAAGTCAAATATTACTGGAGCCAACTCAAAAAAACATAATTAAGACCTTGAAATAACCCAGTACATGTCATGTATCCCACTGAAAGATGTTATTTAAGATAAAATAACATTAGATTATCCTTTATTTATCCCACGACGGGGACATTTTTAGAGTTAAAGCTACAGGAAAGTGCACAAAGTGCAAAAAAAAAAAAACACAAGTATTAAAAGATATAATATAAAAGGTGGACTAGAAAAAAAACATTATGAACAGAAATTAACTCCAATGAATATTTACACAAGAATGTTGAAGGCATATAAAGTTTGAAGAAGAAATTCTATTCTTGGCTTTAACAAAATAATCCAAAGACAAAAATCACAAAAAAATCATGATAGATTAAGCTTAATATGAAAAAGTATCGGTATTGGTATCGATATCGGCGATATTGGCCCTGTATTTACTTGGTATTGGATCAATAACAAAGTTCCCAGTATCGCCCAGCTCTACTGGGTGGACTGCTCGTGTCATGTTTTTTTTTTTTTTTTTTTTTTTTTTTTTTTTATTATTTTTATGTAAAGCACTTTGTGTTGCCTGAGGGCATGAAAAGCGCTGTATAAATAAAGTTTGATTTGATTTGATTTGATTTGATGTGTCCTGCATGCAAAATGAAGGAAGAAGCAGAAGGAGAGACGCAAGGAGGAAGAGAAAGGTAGGAAACTAGTGGTGAAAGTTGCAGCAGTTGGGGGGGGGGGGGGGGGGAACATTTCAACAGTAGACTGATAATAGAGTCAACATATGCTTCTCAGGTTAAGGGGGAGAAAGATGTACATGATGTATATAACAATAACTTCCAAGAGATACAGACAATTAAACCACAACATTGTTAATGTCTTTATTATTTATTGTAATCTATGGAGCAGTAGAGACCCCAGAAAGAAACAAAGAAATGATTAATTCTTTGCGTGACTGTCCTTTACATTGCTGTATGTTAAATATGACAGTGAAGCTAGAAGCCTAAACTGGCTAATATACCCAAACCATGATTTAACTATCATGTAACATGGTAATAAATGAGCTTGAGGCAGGGGCGATCCTAGGGTCAGAGCTTTAGGGGTGCTGAGCGCCCAATGAGCCCCACTACAACCCACAACCCCATCTTTTTTTACACAAAACCAAAAAACGTTTATTGGAAAATGATTTTGGATAATCATTATGACATTTATGAGAGAAGAGCATCATCCTTTGGGAAAAAAACTGACTGGAAAACATGCTAATCTTTGAAAATTTCAATGAAATTTGAAATGCTAACTGAGCTAACGCGCTAACTGGTAAACGGCCAACGAAGAGGAGAAGTAACGTTAGTGAGAAGAGGACGATACCATTAGGCGGGGTCGTTTTCATTTTCATTCTTAAAATATAAACTTAAACCACAAACTATGGATTAAGTTTTGGACATTATCTAAGCCTGTCAAATGCGAACTAAAATTTTAGAATAACAACATTTCTTACTCCAGGTTTTTGGGGTGCTGAAGCACCCCTAAAAAAGGGCTAGCCTCACCCATGGCTTGAGGCCTGTTCTTTATTGTTCTATCATCTAAATTCTTGATTTGACACAAAACTCTTTGCAGCTTGAAGCACATTGAGTGAAAATGCTGCGACTTGAAACTGATAACACACTGTGTTAACAATCATACACAGAAAAGAGGAAGAATCAAAGCTGTCACAGATTATTGTCTGAGAACATTACAGAATAAAAAAATAAAAAAGAAGGAGGTTTTCCTGACAGAACAATCTCCCTCTTAAAGGATGTGGGAGGAAGGTATGGTTGGAGGAGCTGCCGCAGGAAAACAACAAACTTGAGTTCAGAGTAGAGAAAGCTGCTCTGTGCAGACGCAAATCTACCGCAGCCATAAAATGTTTAAGACATGTTCCAGGGTGAGAACAGAAGTATCCACCAAATTTACCCAGAGTTCCTGCATGTAAGTAACTCTTAAAATGACGTTCCATTAACAAAGTACTAACTTCCTGTTTCTTTTATTTTGGCGATCGGGTTACAGGAAGTAGCCAGCTCCCGTTTCTTTAAAAACACTTTGCTTTATGTTACTCCAAGCATTCAGTAAACTGTGAAGTAAGGAAAATAAGTCTGCTCCTAAAGTGCTCTACAACCCTTGTTTAAGCACCCAGCTGGTAATGGGAACAAGGTATTTATGCAACCAATATGTTTTCTTGTGTGTCTTTTGCGTTATTTAACGCTAAAGGGAGCTTAATTGGTCATGCACTAACAGCTATGCTAATGTTAGCTTCTGTGGATTGAGCATAACTTTTGAGTTAATTATAGTTTTGAGCCTGTTTATGTGTGTGTGGCAAATGTTTTTATTGTCATTTAACTGGTGTGGAATGTTCATTTATGCACAAATGTATGGTTGTAAGGCATATTGTGGTGAAATCATTTACAAAGTTTTTTTGTTTTGTTTCATGTAAAAGCTCATTTTATTTCATTTATCTGTTCCTTAGTTCTTACGGTGTTGAAGGGAAGAACGGCTATGATAAAAAGATACATATTTATGTTCAAATAAGGAAGAAGGCTGAGCATAAATAAAGACTTCTTTAAAACACCAGTAAGCTTCACCATTGACTGGCTGGGGTTCGCTACACTGCAGGTAATCCTTCAGAGCAGCTGCAATAAGTGAGTGTCTTATATGGAAGTATTTCTGTGCCATCTGAGTTTGAATACGAATTTTTAAGATTGAAATTTTTCAGCATCAAAATCAGACTTTGAATTTTAAAAAACATCAGATTTCTAGCACTGAATTTTTTTTGCCTCTGAATTTTATTTTGTTAAAATAAATTCAGTGTTAAAAAATTGTTGTCTTAAAATATTCAGTTTTTCAAAATTCAACACGCAAAGAAATTCAACACCCCAAAAAATTCAATGTAAAAAAAAAGATCAACATCTCAAAAAAATCCAGTGTAAAAAAATTCAATTTCTAAAAAAAAAATCAGTGTAAAAAATTCAACCTCAAAAAATTCAGTGTAAAAAGAACCAGACTTAACACTCGGGTCACCAGGGAGAAGCAATCGATCCCTGTCTCAATTCAGCCAACGTCCAGCCAATCACGTTACGCTCCATTGGTCATGTGACACCCACCCAGATAGTAAGACGGACCGGTCGGCCATGGCAGCAAACTCAGGTGATGGTGCTGCGGTGAGTCTGTTTACTTTATTTGCTGTTTGTATTAAACATTTAAAATACATTTATTAAATGATATTACTCGACACGTTGCACATTAACCGGATTTATTGATCATGATCGTTGGCTGAATTGAGACAGGGATCGATTGCTTCTCCCTGGTGACCCGGATGTTGAGTCTGGTTCTTTTTACACTGAATTTTTTGAGGTTGAATTTTTTACACTGATTTTTTTTTTAGAAATTGAATTTTTTTACACTGAATTTTTTTGAGATGTTGTTGAGCTTTTTTTTTACATTGAATTTTTTGGGGTGTTGAATTTCTTTGCGTGTTGAATTTTGAAAAACTGAATATTTTAAGACAACAATTTTTTTAACACTGAATTTATTTTAACAAAATAAAATTCAGAGGCAAAAAAAAATTCAGTGCTAGAAATCTGATGTTTTTTAAAATTCAAAGTCTGATTTTGATGCTGAAAAATTTCAATCTTAAAAATTCGTATTCAAACTCAGATGGCACAGAAATACTTCCATAGTCTTACCAGTCTTACCAGTGTCAGCTGGTAAGAGTCGTTGCTTCACGCTCTTCCATCCTTGTCAATGATATTTCAGATACATCCAGATACATGTAGCCTCCTTGGGTTTTTCTCCTGAGCTCCTCTTGTTGTCAGACCTCATCTTCAGTGATGAAGCTCCATCTGTGAAGTGTTCTTGATTCGAGACCCGAATCTCGTCGTACTCTCTGGATATTTCCCAGCGTCCATGTGTGACAGGAAACTATGTTGACGAGCTTGAATACGTACAACTAAGCTTTTTATTTTTCCAAGCCAGTGAAACACGCAAACACAAATATAGGAAAAGAGACTTTGATTCCCTCTGGTGGAATGAGATAATCTGAAGATGCGATTAGTTGTGAAAACAGACCAAAACTGTCATAGTTGCCATCCCTCCCAGAGTTCCTGTTTCTGACTTTGAAGACTCTAATTTTCTAACCGCCGGCCTGCAGTCGCAGCAGACAGCCTGGTTCGGTTCAGGTTCTGCTTCAGCAAACTCCAGCCTCTGTTACCTTGACAGATCGTCTCCTCCACCTCCCCAATGACTCAATCTGACCTGGCAGGTTTCCTTCTCTGGACCTGTTTTTGGTACTTCCCTGACCCGGTTCTGGATTTCTGGGTCGGCCTATTGGATTTTGGATTGTGGATTTCAACTTGAGCTCTGCTTCAGAGTTTTTGAGTTGGTAGTCATTTCAGACACCCAATTATATGAAATCAAGCACAGATTCTTGTCATAATATACAGTCATGGAAAAAATGATTAGACCACCCTTGTTTTCTTCAGTTTCTTGTTCATTTTAATGCCTGGTACAACTAAAGGTACATTTGTTTGGACAAACATAACGATAACCACAAAGATTGCTCATAAGAGTTTTATTTAAGAGCTGATATCTTACCATTTTCCATGGTTTTCTTGATTATGACCTAAATCACTTAAGTTTTTACATCAATAGCTATGGCGTTGTACTGCCAAAACACTGCTTTTATGCATTCAGTGTTTTCTTTTCTGTCTGTTTTAGTCACATGATGACGTTTAGTGGTACCAGGTATTAAAATGAACAAGAAAGTGAAGAAAAAGTCGTGGTCTAATAATTTTTTCCATGACTGTATCTGCTTTTATTATGCAGTCACAAACAGTAATATTCCAAAAATTCTAATCTGTGAACAACATGAGTGGTGCCAGAAGTCAATTAAAACACAGAATACTTAATAGTCCTCATTTAAAACAAAGACAATATAACGTGTGACGCTCGTGTCGAAGAACTATCATGTCTTTTCGAAATGGGATTTCATCATGCGCCTCAACAAACAAGATTTGGAGATTATGAGCAACAGAGATGCAGACTAATCGCTGGATTTGTGGTGGTAAATGCTTTAAAATCTGGGGATTTTACACTGTGGTTTAGCTTTAAATCCACTGTGAGATACAAAGCAGTTGCAATTTTTGCCTTTATGATCGTCCATAACAAGACCGTAAATGAAAAATTCATCAATATACTTTTCCAGAACACAGCTGTATTAGTAAAACTGGCATATTTAACAAGCAGGATAGCGATTTATGTTTTCTTTCTTAATATGGTGGAGACAGAGATGATTGATTCGATAATTAAAAATCTATAAAGATGATGAAGACTAAGCCTTTCCTAGTTTAATTCAGATCATGCAAAGAATACAAGCTACTTAAGGCTCCATAAAGTCCCTCCGTTTTTCAGATGAACCTTTGGTCTCGCTGCGCAGACAAACTCCCAGAGTGCTCAGCACGCTGCCTCTAAACGGTGACCCCTGGGAAGAAGTAAGAAGCGAGAACAGAAGAGGGGGCAACGGAGAGGGAAAGGGGTGGTTCACCAAGATGGCAGATGAAAGAGATAGATTGGAGAAAGGAAACAGAGGAAAGTAGGATTGAAGGGGGAGGTGAAGGGGAGTTGGATGGGGGGAAAAGGGAAGGTCACAGTTCTCAGAGGAGGGAACAACCTCTCTGAGGTAGACGAGTGGAACCACCCAGGGCCTTGTAGTAGTTAAATCATATCAATTAAGCATGGGACATTAGGGGATTAAGGGTTAATCTCTCCCTGGAGAGGGAGAAACAGTAAATTAGAAAGGAGAGAAGGGGGAGAAAAAGATCATAAATGAATATGTTAAAAGAAAAAGAGGTGATATGATGAATTAGAGAGCAAAATAAAACACAACCAGATGTCTGAATGTTTGCTGTCAACAATGACGTACTTCAGATAAAGTGACCAGTATAGCGCTGTATTTGCTACCAGCGCTGAAGGGAGCAGAGGTGGAATTATGGGATTAAAACAACACAAAAAAAAGAAGATTATCCCAAAGGCTGGCCACACCCCCGCCTGGGAACCGAAGTTCACTATTACCATTTAAGATGAGCGCTTGCTAGAAGAAAAGTGGCGTGTTTAATTTTGAACGTTCCCTCCAAAGCCTTGTTCCATCTGACCCCCTTAAAACAGCCCTCCCCAGATTTAGAAACACCTGCATTTAACTGAAAATTAAATCAAACGCAAAAGATATTAGATGAGTAGGGTTGGGCATCGTTTGGATTTTAATGATTCTGATTCCGATTTCGATTTCGATTCTCTGTTCCGATTCTTTGATGTGTAGGTCAACAGATCGCGACTTATCTAACAGTAGAATTTTTTTCATAAAAAAAAAAACTGTGACACATTTACACAGGCAACAGGCCATTTTTATTCTTACACATGCTAGCATGCACATATGCACACACAGAATTCACCTACAGCCTAAATTTTAAACAACTTACAGTTGGCAGTTGGCCTCCAAAATACATTTCGCCCAACAAAAAATGAAATCAACAGTTTTTGTTTAGGAAGATGACCATATCTGCTCTTTCAGAAACAGACAGATAAACACAGACAAAAACATAACCTCCTTGGCGGAGGTAAAAATTGTTTGTTTACCTGGGTTGCTGGGTTACGCTCATACAGACAAGGGGCCCTCCTAGCCAATGGGATGCCAGGAAGATGCTAAGCCGATAGCCAATGGCAGAGCAGCTACAAGTATGTTTACGTTCAGTAAACTCTGGGAGCTGTGAGTAGCAGCGCTACTGTATTTTTGCCTTTCGTATCCTGAAATTTCTTTCGTAACTAGAGGCAATATTTTCCCGTTGATGCATTTCGTAACCTGAAAACTTTGTATGTAGGAATGTTCGTAAGTAGAGGTACCGCTGTATATGAGAAGGCAAGAGTTTCTGGATGAAGACGGACTGTTACAGTCGAAGAAGCATGGCAACGCAGTGAATTAAAACGCTATGTTTTGTGATGTCATGCAGGTTTTGTTTTGTAGCTGTCCCCTCCTTTAGCAGTAACACGCTTCCCGCAGGTGTTTCACTGCGCCAGGTAGCCAGGTAACCATCATTTCCCGGACTGAAATGCAGCCAAACTCCAGAGCGGCGTCTCTTGGGATCCATGTTGTGGCGAGTGAAGTCCCATCGGCGACGGACGTGACGTCGCCACTAGCGCGGAGTTGAGTACGCCGGGCGGAGTAACATCAACAAACTAGTGCAGTAAATCAAAACAAAACAAACAAACAAAAAAAATTTGCACGGACTGAAAAAAGGAATCGAAATTCAAAAATCTTCTAAACGATTCCAGAACCGGACGTTCAGGAACCAATTCCTACTTGGAATCGTTTTTCGGTGCCCGACCCTATAGATGAGGTTTATAGGATCTGTGTTTGGGTGGACTAGAAGACTAGACTTTCTGAGTTTAAAAAAGAGGAAACCTTTTTTTAGTTTGGTGTAAATGCAAAAAAATGGCTGACGTGGGTTTGGAGCCGTGAGGTAAGAGGATTAAAATCAGCATCAGTTTGGACTTTAGTATAAGGTGATGGAGGGACGAAAGGATGAGTGGAAGAGAAAAGGTAAAGATGTAGAGATCCAGAGTGAAATAGAAAGTGATGTTTGATTTGGGGTGAAAAGATATGAAATGGAGAAGCTCTCTTCTCCATTCTTCTCTTCCTTTCTTCTCCACGGCCCAGAGACTGATATTAAAGAACTTCATAGTTCTGAACCTGATTCTTGGACGGTTCTGGGGAAAGTCAAGGTGCGATGAGACCTGCTCAGGAACAAGGAACTTAAAAGGTTCAAAGCAGCAGGCGAGGCAAGATCAAATATGGTTTGCCTAAGGAGGACAGTTCAAACTCTCAGCAAAATTTAAAAGTCCAAAGAGCTCCATACACATGAAGATAAACTAACAGTAGCAAACATGTCAGACAGGGATTTAGCAGAGATTAGCCACCATCAACAGGCCGGGTTATAACACACACTTTATCCTGCTGATAAAGAGTTAAATCCCAGGAATCTGCAGGGTCAAACTTCTAAATGTGATACAATTACATGACTTAGGTGAAGCAGATGAAGAAGAAAGATTACGAGTGGCGTTCAAGAGCACAACTGCAGCGTTACATCGGGTCGGGTCAGCACTAAAAATTAAGCAATTTGGACTACAGCCTTTGTTAACGGGCTGCTGAGTACCGTAGAATATGGCGTGTAAGGGGTCAGGACTCATATTGATCTGGGCA
This sequence comes from Hirundichthys speculiger, assembly GCA_018398805.1. Taxonomy (NCBI): domain Eukaryota; kingdom Metazoa; phylum Chordata; class Actinopteri; order Beloniformes; family Exocoetidae; genus Hirundichthys; species Hirundichthys speculiger. The sequence continues at coordinate 59,971 of JAGFBZ010000325.1, forward strand.
GACACACGTCTTCCTGTGGCTTCCTCCAGTTATTCCAATAGAAGTCGGCAGGAATCGTCAACTTTTTCCTTCAGTGGAAGTTTGTGTCTCATCTCCAAAGCCCTAAATACAGCGATAACGACCAGTTTCCACCGTTGCTGCCGCTCAGTGGTAGTACTGGGCAATATGACGATACATATCGTGAGGACGATAGAAAAGTGTGTATCGTGCCATTTCTCTTCTATCGTTTCTAACCTAATTTTATCAACTATTACAGCAAATATGTAATTAAATAATCTGCAACGATAAATTTGATAGAATCATATCTACTTCTACAAAGTAGCCTTTTATGTTTGCACTTTTATTCATGGTTAATGCCTTAAACAGAGTTCTCTTCAACCCTGATGTTTACTTTAGACACTTTATATTGGTTTGCAAACTTTGCACTACAAGGTTACAGATTTCAGAAAGTTGAAAAATAATTTGTGTTTATTTTTTTATAGCTGAACTTCAGTGAAAAAATGTGTTTTTCCTCTCAGAAACTGTTGTGCACTTAAAAAAAAAATGTGAAAGCTACTGTACCTCTGTACCTACCTGTTTTTGCTGCACTAAAATGTATGTTTGTGACAGTTCAGCTAAATGTCCTTTCAAAATACAGTTGAAAAGTAAACAATGAAATTTTTGTCAAACTTTTCAGAGAATAATGAACTGAAAACATACTTTATTATGGTATATCGTGATATATATCGTTATCGTGATATAAAATAGTCCATATCGTGATATATGATTTTTTTCCCAGCACTACTCAGTGGATACTATTTTTGCAGTACTCAGGTACCTTATTACAACTGCCAGATTAGTGATCTACCTCATTTGTTGTCTTGTAGTCATTTAAGAGAGGAGTTGGTCTCTTCATATGACTTTAGACAAGAATAATGACAGACAATTCATCTAGCAAAACAAAAAATATTTTTCGAAAATGTGGACAGAAAGATATTTGAGAAAACCTGAGCTCAAGTAAATGTGTAAAGGTGACTGAAGTTTACAAACTTCCTCCTCGTATCTGCCTTCTAAAACCAAGATGAAGCTGAAAAATCAGTCATCTGTAGGTGCTGAAGAGTTTCATCGAAATGTCCCCCTGCCCAGTAAGTCTTTCCTTTAGCCAATTAGCTGCCATCACAGGATCAGAAGTGGCTCTTATTCGCCAGCCGAGGAGGCTCAGCTGTCCGACCTCAGCAGGAGCCTTGATGCCTCCTTACACCCTCCCTGACTCAATCACCCCGTCCCAAGTCTTAGTTCAGACACTTTGAAGTATCTTGGTCTGTGCTGAGGAGCCACTCAATCAATTACGTATGAAGTAATCTCCTTATGATATTTCAAGGTTTTCCTCAAGCAGGGTGGTGGTGGTGATGGGGGGGGTGGGGGGGGGTAATGGAAGAACAGATTATAGAAGCCAAATCAGTCTCTCAGCTGCATCTAAAGGGACACGGAGAGAATCACGAGGGGATGGTGGAAATTAAATAAGAAAAAAAAAAGATTATGTATAAGTGTGTCAACTCTGAACACTGGTGTGAAATCTCTAACCTGATCCATGAGCAGTAGAGGAGAGAGAGAACAGATTACTGCAAGCCATGCTTAAAAATGAGCCCGTGCGCGTTTTGCTTACAACTTTGAGAAAGTAACTGTTCACTGAACTGTGAGTACGACTGGGAAAGACAAGTAAGCACGACCAGAGTCCGTGTGTTATCTTTCAGGATATCTGACTTTATCTGATGAGCACAGAAAAACTCCGTAAATATAACGGTCTCACATATAAATCCATAAATTCATGAAAATGAAAATTACCTCCAAAAAGTATAAGTATACCTTTTATGAACTAAGTATACTTTCTGTGAACTAATACTAAGGTAAGTATACTTTTCAGATTACTTTGAATGTACTATCAGGAATATACTTAATAAAAGTGTACTTAGTTTACACTAATGAGTACACAGACAAAGTTTAAGTATACTGTAAGTATAATATACTTGATATACTTTAAGTATATTAGCCTATATACAATAGTAGTTAAAACTTAGTACAAGTATATAAAAATGTTGTACCTGCTTGCATGCAACATTGAGTGTGTTATTTTACTGTATTATAGCTGGCTTGTTGTAGAGCTATTTCTCACATTGGCTGCTTCGAGGTAGTTGCCATAAAACATACACTGTAAGTAAACCTGTAGTGTACCGCTTATAGTTTACTACATTTACACTTAACTACTATATTTATGTACATACTGTTATATTCAAGGAATAGTACTATATATAATATATATATATATATATATATATATATATATATATATATATATATAGATATATATATATATATATATATATATATATATATATTATATATACACATATATATATACATATATAGATAGATAGTATATATATATATATATGTATATATATATACAGTCATGGAAAAAATTATTAGACCACCATTTTTTCTTCACTTTCTTGTTCATTTTTAATACCTGGTACCACTAAAAGTCATCATGTTACTAAAACAGACAGAAAAGAAAACACTGAATGCATAAAAGCAGTGTTTTTGGCAGTACAACGCCATAGCTATTGATGTAAAAACTTAAGTGATTTAGGTTATAATCAAGAAAAACATGGAAAATGGTAAGATATCAGCTCTTAAATAAAACTCTTATGAGCAATCTTTGTGGTTATCGTTATGTTTGTCCAAACAAATGTACCTTTAGTTGTACCAGGCATTAAAATGAACAAGAAACTGAAGAAAACAAGGGTGGTCTAATAATTTTTTCCATGACTGTGTGTGTATATATATATATATATATATATATATATATATATATATATATATATATACTTCATTTATACTTTAAGTAACCTTAAAGTTTACTTGAGTATACTCAAAAGTGTGCCAAATTAGGATACTTTTAGTATATAAGTATACTTTTAAGTATACTAACTAGTACACGTGTAAGTACACTAGTAGTACATAAATATAAGTATACTTGGTACAGTAAAGTATACTTGATAAAGTATACTCAAACCCCACTTAAGTATACTTGGAAAAGTAAACTTGAAGTTTACTTCTTTTTGGTAAGGGAAATAGATACATCTAATTCATGTAAAGGGCTCTTTATCCAAATTAAAATACGAGTGAAGAGCACCTTGAGGGGCAAGGACACGTTGACATGTGGTTCATATGAGCTACATATGAACTGTCTTATCTACGCTGCACACATGCATCTGTAACGCTAATATACCAGCTAACTATAGAAGAATCATTTAATAAATGCTTATTTCTCATTCATCCTTTAATATAGGATCCTACAGTATATATGGCCAAGTTCCTACTTTAAAATCAAACAACAAGCAACATACTGAGAGGATTGATTCAAACTGATGATAACAACAACAACAATAATATAATAATAATAATAATAATAGTTGTTATTATCAATATTGTTATTATTATTATTATTATTATCATTATTATTTTCCCAGGGAACTCATAGACTCATGGTTGTAGCCTTAATTGGTATTGTTCATGTGAAAAGTATAAAACCTGAGTTAATTGTGCAGAACTTTATTTTATTGAGAGATGAATCTTAATCTCCATTTGAATACTTTCTTAAGTAGGAAAATACTTTGATCTCGTGTCTGAAGATTGATGCTGATGTGACTGGGGACAAATGAAACTAAAGGAGAAAATTAGAAAGAAAGATGTTAAGGCCTAAAGGGTTATTGTCATGTAAACATAAAAACTTTCAGGGACTCTTCATCTGTTACTGGCAGAAAATTTCTTTACTTTTTTTATTGTGAAAAAAAAATCCTGAAATGAAGAGTTGTACTTTTGTTATTATCATGTAATTATCCATCCCATATACACCTTCAGAGGTTCTGCTTTTTAGACATAATTGTCTGTAAACTCTCAAAGGTTGTAAAACATGACACGAATGAAAAAGCACTTTTCTCTCCTTCATCTCGTCTCCTTTGTCTCCTCCCTCCCTCCTTCCTCTGTCTGCCTCTCCAGCCTCCTGATTTTCTCCCCGGCTGACTCTTGTTTCTGCTGCCATCAGCTCTGCCATCATTGATCGCTAGCCTTCATCTGCAGCGTTTCCTCCGGTACACCGAACTGTGGCCACTAATTCCCCCGTTCTCACCCTCTTCATCCCAGATTGAGAGGGTCAGAGGAAAAAATCAATAACTGTGCCAAGTGAGGCGGGGTCAGGGGTCAACGAGGTTCTTGACAAGTGTGTCCAGGGAAGGAAGGAGCAGGAGATGGTGGAAAAGTGCACGTCTGTGTGTGTGAGTATGTGAACGTATCACCTAAGGAGTGCTCAAAGGAAACGGAGTGGACAAAGGCCTCGTGGGTGCGAGTGTCAGGCCTGTCAGGGATCAAATTTATGACCATTGATCGATGCTGCGTGTTGAATAGTGATGAATGTGTATTTTTGTTTTGGATCTGGGTGGAATCTGACAGGGGTGAAGAGTCATCATATAAAGCTTATTATGGTCAAACAAGCCAGTGGAAAAAATGATTCCCAGGAGACGTCAAATTAAAGGCAGCGTCATTCCATACCTTCGTCTAACCAACCGTCTTTTTACCGTGAAACAATACTGATGCCGATACTTTTACTGAAGCTCGTCTTTGAGGTTTTTGCAGTAGATGTGTATTCAAATTTATACACACCACAGTACATGTTCAAAAGTTGGCTTGGAACAGCAAGAAAAAGTAATGTTTGTGTTTCTGGCCGATTGAGACAAAAAAGAAAAGAGGGGAGGAAGGGGACTGTCGTACATATGTGGAGATTACATAAGTGTTAATTTAGTTAGTACTCATGCAGTCAGAAAGCTTGTGACATGTAAAGTCCAAGATTAGTAAATTTGGGGGTTGCATATCTGAGTGTTGGAAATATACAAACAAACATAAGGAGAAAAACAAACAAAGGCATTCAACAACAATAGTGATCTAGTGTGATTTTGAGACTCCCGTTTTCATTTGCTTAGGGTTTTTTTTGTTTCTTGTTTGTTTTTACCTTTTATTGTTCTGTACATGGTGCACAACTTTGCAACAAGCCAAAAATGTGTTTGCATTGACACTGACTAAAGTTATCTAAAGTTTATACATCGTTGATCATGTGACTGTACTGTATATTACAACCAACAACACTCGTCTTTTTCCATGACCTAACTGTCCTGTAGACTAAAATGTAAATTAAAACAAAATGCAATGAGCTGTAAATTTCACAAACCCATGTTTTAATCTCAAAAGAACAAAGAAATCGGATCAAATGTTGAAGACGAGAGATTTGACCATTAATGGTGGTTCAAAACATCTTTCAAATAATTAGATTAATTGACAACAGGTCAGTAAATAAAACATCTTAGAGAAAGAGAGTCCCTCAGAAGAGACCGGCGCAGATTCACCAAGCTGCAAAAATGTGCTTATAAACTATAAAAACACAGAATGATAAAATAACGGTCCTCAGAGTAAAATTGTGAAGACTTTGAATGTCAAACAATATCATTAAAACATCCAGGAGAAATCTCTGTGTGCAGAGGACAAAGTTAACAATCAGTCCTGGGTGCTCCATGATCTTTGGATCCTCAGGTGGCACCGAATTAAAAATAGATGATTCTGTAATGGAAATATCTGCGTGGACACTTCCAGAAATTACCAAGAGCAAACCATCCAAGAATAAAGGTTAAAGCTTTACAACAACAATAACAAGGTGCTTTTATAGCACTTTTCTAGTCCAGGGACCTCTCAAGGTTCTGGTAACCTAATGACTCTATGGTTCATGTATATGAAGTCTAGGTGGGATTTAGTATCACCAGGTAGCCTAAACAACCTAAATATTAAATATTAACCTAAATATTAACCTATATAACATGTTTTTGGGGTGGGAGGAAACCAGAGTACCTGGGGAAACCCACGCAGACACGGGGAGAACATGTAAACTCCACGCAGAAAGACCAGCTGAACCAGATCCAGCTGGACCTGCTGGCTGTGAAATATCAGTGCTGACCTCTGAGCTGGTGAAGAACCCGAGCAGCTGCAGTAGGAACCATCAACACCATGGTGGGATCTGCAGAAGAACAAAGAGACTACAGAAAGAAGACTTAAATGATCCAGGTGATCCAGGACAATCTTAAACTGAGATGAGAGCGACGGGGTGAAGATGCTCATTTAGGAAGCAGAGCGTTCTACTGGGATATTATGGAACTAAGAGGTTTTTATATACATTATAGCTTTATCATTTAAGGCTCTGTATGCAAGAAGTCATATTTTGATTTTAGATTTAACAGGAAGCCAATGTAACAAAGCTAGAACTGGTGAGATATGATCCCCCACTTCTGTGCAGCTCCATGCAGAGATGAAACCACATATGAACGTGATCCAGAAGAATCTTCTTTGGTCTAAGTTCTGAGAAAAAAGTTAAACCAAGCAGAAATTTGAAATTCTTTTTGGAAACTTTGGATGCTGGCGTGTTATCACCACTCTGCTCTACAGCTCGTATCTCTCATGCATCAATGCCAGTGGACAGATGGAGGACAGTCCAGGAAAGACACATCAATGCTGAAATGAATATGAGGGTAAATGCAGAAAACAAAAGCTCACATCCAGACTATGCTAAACCACTTATAGCATTTTATTTTATTTTTTGAGATACCTTCCTTCCATCAAATTTAGAATAACCTCATTTTATGTATTTTTAAAGATGGCACTTCCTCCCTTTCAACATTTGATAGAATTTGGGTCTATGAGATTTGATGATCATGAAATTTTGTTCTTATTTACACTATAGACAGTGTTCCAACTTTCTTTAAAAGCTGGGGTTGTGACTCTAATCAGGAGCTTTTACAGTGTGGAGCGTTTGAGCTTCAGAGGTGTCCACGCTGTTCGTCCACGCTGTTCATCCACGCTGTTCATCCACGCTGTTCATCCACGATGTTCGTCCACACTACTGACAGACACGCAGAGGAAACGCGAATCAAAGATGAAGCATCAAAGAAATCAATTTGCAATTTAAATGGAAATGTAATGAGTCCGCGGTGGCAGTGAATTAGCCAGCTGATCGATTGATCACGTCAAGGACAAATAGGTAAACAAACATATCCATTAGCCCTGTGCTCCACCTCCTCCCTCTGCTCCCTGCTGGGGAAAAGTGCTAAACGATCACCGAGAGGTGAGCTGATGGTGTGTGTCTGTCTCTGGGAATGTTTGCCAGTGGATCCAGTTGGGAGTAATGGTGACACCAAATACAGTGTTTTCATGGGGAGGCTCGAGAAAATAACACTAACATATGCAGTTTACACAAATGTAAACACACTAATGCTAACAATAGCGTACCCCACTGTGATTGCCCTGCCCTGCTCGTTACACACATACTTGGGCCCAGCAAGGCTCCTTTCAGAGGCAATAGAGGGAGGAGGAGGAGGAGGAGGAGGAGGAGGAGGAGGAGGGAGCGTCAAGCCTTCGACTCAAACAAGGAGCAGGATAACATAACGTGGAGGGACGAGTGAGGAGGCTGAGCTGCTGCCTGGCCTCACCCCAGTCTACCCACGTCTGCCTGAAAACAGTAACATCAATCATCTGTTTCAGCAGAGATGCAAATCCAAAATACTACTCAAAGTATTCTCTGAAAAAAAACAGTCACTGAGCCACATCCATTCACAGGTACTGGCTTTTCTGATCTCCAGAATCACCGCTTCTAATCAATTTAATCAATGAAGCGCTTCTCTGGTTTGACTGTCAGGAAAACTGAAATAAATACTGCCTGTTCGTCAAACGAGACCAAAGGATCTGAGAAAATAAGTTTGTATTAAAACTCATACTCACGACAAAACGCAAAACAGTCACCAAGTGAAGATGGACATGATCCATGACTGATCAATAAGCAAGAAAACTGAGATCTGTGTGTGCTGTACCAGAGTTTTTAATGCCTGAATCCAAACAGGCAGCCAAAGAAACCAGAGGAAAAAGGACTTAAGTTTCAAACTAAAGTCAGTTTAGACAGTAACAGGTGAGCTAGGACGCTAACCAGGTCTCGTTGATGCGAGGTCACCTACATACCTGTCAAGCCTCCAGGTGGACTATTTCAGCGGTTCAACTTTCATGTATCCAGAAGCCACTTGTGTCAGACACAAGGCCCGTGGGCCAGATGTGGCCCGCAAAGTCATTTTATGTGGCCGTCGACCGCTTGTGCACTATTGGCTTAAATTTTAAACTGATATTTTAAGACTTAAATTAAGCTTATGCCGCTTTAAAGCGCATATTGACAATAAACTACATCTCCCATAATGCATTTTGTCGTTCCCACAACAATAACTGTATATCACCATGAGCAAGATGACTCAGAGCTGATGGATTTGAGAAAAACCTCTACAGACTAATCCCTACATGTCAAAGAAAATAAAAATTGATGCACAAGGAAGCAGTTTCATCAACAAGTTTGTATCTCAAGGTGAAAAAACAGTATGTCTTTTGTGTTATGAGGCGGCGTCAGTCGTGAAAGAGTTTAATCTACGTCAGCATTTTGACAGAAAACTTGGAAATAAATACAGAATCTGTTATTTAACAATATAATAAGGTGTAGTTTAATATATTTTGATTTATATTGTATTTTCTTACACTCATGCTGTCAATCTGGCCCTTTGAGGGCCACCATGATGCTGATGTGGCCCTCAGTGAAAATGAGTCTGACACCCCTGATGTTAGCAAACAAAGGTTTTGGCTCTTTTCTAAGTACCTTAAACATGTGATATAACATACATGTGTACTTAGACGTTTAATGTTTCCAGTGTTCTGTAGGGGTCATCGAACTCTTACTGGAACTGACAAAGGTTTAACTTTTTTCTTTGCTGCCATGATAGTGTCTAGATTAGACCTTTCATCTATTGTAAATTTCATTTAAAAAATTGCCTAATTTTCCTTGTTAAGTGTCCTAATCCCTCCCCTATTTTATGAAAATATAAGCCTGCACCATCACTGGCACCCATCCATGCACTTTCAGTGAAGACATTCATGTCAATGAGAGTGCACTTATGCACTCAAAACAGTAAAAGTGTGCAAGTCTGCAGCTTTCATATTCCTCTTTATGTTTTATAACTGTATCTGTTGCCAAATATAAAACACTCTAAACTGCACCAGTGTAGTGCAGCTATGTTTGATTAATATTTAGTTTCTTTTGGAGAGTTTTATGAGTTGTAACAAATTATTTACAACTCCAGGTCCAATAAAGTTGGGACGCTGTGTAAAATCTGAATTAAAAAACAGAGAGCAATCTTTCCAAATCTCATAAACTCAAATTATATTCCAAATAGAACATAAAAAAAAAAGAAAATCATATCAGATGTTGAAACTGAGACATTTTACCATTTCATGGAAAATATAAGCTCATTTTGATTTTGATGGCAGCAATACGTTTCTAAAAAGTCATAACAGAGGCAATAAAAACAAGTGGAGGAGTAATTGATGACTAATTAGGTTAACTGACAACAGGTCAGTAACATGACTGCTGCATTTCAGGGAGGAGGAGTCTCTCAGGTATAAAGATGAAAGAGGCATAAAGAGGCGTTAACCAATCTGTAATAAACTGCCTTTATTAATTGTGGAACTATTTCAGAAAAATGCTCCTTAATGTAAAACTGTAAGGACTTTGAAGATCCAAACATCAACAATAGAAAACATCATCAAAGATTCAGAGACAGTCCTGATTCTCTACTGGACATCACAGCTCCTCCAGGAATCACTGAACACGGTTCACTGTTTATCCATAAATACAAGTTAAACCTGGATCATTCAAAGAAGAAGCCACATATGAATACGATCCAAAAACATCATCTTCTCTGGACCAAAGCTCATCAAAAACTGTTCTTTGTTTGGATGATTAACATTTAAAATTATTTTTAGAAAAACATGGATGCCGTGTCCTGCAGACTGAAGAGGAGAGGAAACATCCAGCTTGTTATCAGAGGACATCTGCATCTCTGATGGTATGAGGTTAACATTAGTGTCTATGGTGTTGACAGCTGGAACATCTGGAAAGGCTCCATCAACACTGAAGAGTACATAGATGTTTTAGAACAGTGGTTCTCAACTGGTGGGTCGCGACCCAAAAGTGGGTCGCAGACCTGTTTTTCAATGGGTCGTGGACCTAGGGAAGGAAATGCTAAAAAATAAAAAATAAAATAATGTGTGTCATTCATACTCCTTAATAGTAGATGGCGATAATGTCCTGTAATGTGAGTTGACACCCGCCAGTTCACACCATAGAAGAAGACCTGCAGAGTTTGTTTCCATATGTTGAGCAGGTGAAACACAGATACAACGAAGAATATATGAGATATGGATTTAATTATCTTGAAGTCAAAGGTCAGTGATGGTTATTCAGGTAAAACTATATATTTTGAGTTCTTTTTGAAACTACTGCTCAGTGGTTGCTGTTTTATTTCATGTTTGTGCATAAAAGCACTATTGAGTCTTAAAAATGGCTGTTACTGAAATGTTCTGATTGTTATGTCAGCTTTATGATTAATGCTTAAATAAGTGACTAGATAGTTTTAATAGGAAATTGTTATATATTCAGGAAGTGGGTACTCAGCAAATGCTACATATTTGAGTTCTTTTTTAAACTACTGCTCAGTGGTTGTACTTTTTTATTTCATGTTTGTGCATGTTGAGTCTGTTAAAAAAGGCTGAAGTTACTGAATCGAAGTGTTTTGGATTTAATTAAAATGCAGCTAATTGAGCATCAAAGGGAAAATTTCCCACTTGAAGCCATTTTGGTTTTTGCCCTTTTGGTTCACCAATAAACTTATTATTTTGTGATGGCATTCTGTGATATTCTATTCTACTATCTCCGATTCAAACTGCACGATCTTTTCATTCAATAAATTTGAAAAGCTGGAAATTTTTCTTGATTTGGGTCACAGCTTGTCATTAAGGGTGATGGTGGGTCCTGAAGCCAGACCAGTTGAGAACCCCTGGTTTAGAGCAACATCTGCTCCCATCCAGACAACATCTCTGTCAGGGAAGACCTTCATATTTCAGCAAGACAGTGATAAAAAAGAAGAGTCCAGGTTCTGAACTGACCCACCTGCAGTCCAGAACTTACACTAACACAAAACATTTGGTGGCTCATATAACAAAACAACAACAACAACAACAACAACCAAAAAAAAAAAAAAATGTAATGAAGGTCGAGGACTGTGAAGCAGCTAGAATCCTGCATCAGGTGAGAATGGGACACTCACCTGGTGCAGGTGAGGTTTCACTTCTCAGATGTTTAGAGATGTTAAAAGAAAGGAGATGCAACACAACAGTCAACATCACTGTGTTATTTTAAATGTGTTGCTGCGATCAAAGTCAAAATGAGCTGATATTTTCCATGAAAGTGTAAAAATGTCTCAGTTTCTACATCTGATGTGATTTTTTTATGTTCTATTTGGAATAAAACTTAAGAAGTAAAATATGACTTTAGGTAGGTTTACAAATCATTGTATTCTGTTTGTATTTTACACAGCATCTCAACTTTTTTATAATTGAGATACTAACATTATACTAATGTTTATACATCAGTAATCAGACAATAATTGATTCATTTAGTCAGTGATTATTATTGCAGGTTTCTGTTACAAGGTGAAACCTGAAAACTGTTCTAAGATGAAAGTCTGATCACCTATAAATTTATTCAATTTCAATAGACTAATAAAGCATCTATGAATATTATGATTGAAACCTTTGTTGCCGCTGAAATGGGGTCAACTCTTCAACTCAAACAAACACATGTGCTTGACAGAGGCTCAGTGAAGATGGCGCTGGAGATGGGGGGGGGGGGGGCATGAAAGCTTACACATTTCTATTAGGAGTTATTTCATGCAGGCTGCCTGTTCAACGAACAGAAAAAAATGCAGCCATCTCCACTTCCAAAAAAGGAGCGGATATTACCGTTAGCCTTTGAGGGCAAGGACACTCAGAAGGGCATCTAAAATATTATTATATCCAAACATGTGCTGCTTCTTCTTATACCCTTTGTCTGGTTTTATATCAAAAATGGAAATTCTGCAAATAGAGAACGTTGTATTATTCGACCCTAAATATGACATGCAAGTGAGAAAAAAATAAAAATAAAAATTGCTTCTGAGGAAGCAGCAGGTAAATACAAGATAAAATGAAAGAAAACAGACTCAGGCAAAAAAAAAAAAGAGCTTTTTAAAGAGGACCATTTGTAAAACAAGGAGTTTAAAGCCAGATTATAGGCCAACAATGACACAATCCCTTATGTTCGTTCCTGTAATACGCTGTGAAGAAGAGGATTTATACTTTATTGTGGTGGAATGCATCACGGCTGCCGCGTATTTCCTGCCTCTTTAGGAAACATATTCGTTTTCCCGAGGCTAGGTGCAATCTTTGCATGAAGGAATTAGAGATGCCTCCAGTCAGCTGCTGATCAGCCTTTTAATGGTTCGAGTATTACAAGCATCACCACCGGAGGGAGAATTCATCCAACCCAGTCTGAAGCGTTTCTTCTATACTAAACACAGAAACGCTGCCTGGTCTGTCTCTGTCTCTGGATCCGTCTCTTTCTCTGGATCCGTCTCTGTCTCTGGATCCGTCTCTGTCTCTGGATCCGTCTCTTTCTCTGGATCCGTCTCTTTCTCTGGATCCGTCTCTTTCTCTGGATTTCTCTGGATCCGTCTCTCTCTGGATCCGTCTCTGTCTCTGGATCCGTCTCTTTCTCTGGATCCGTCTCTTCTCTGGATCCGTCTCTTTCTCTGGATCCGTCTCTTTCTGTGGATCCGTCTCTTTCTCTGGATCCGTCTCTGTCTCTGGATCCGTCTCTGTCTCTGGATCCGTCTCTGTCTCTGGATCCGTCTCTGTCTCTGGATCCGTCTCTTTCTCTGGATCCGTCTCTGTCTCTGGATCCGTCTCTTTCTGTGGATCCGTCTCTTTCTCTGGATCCGTCTCTTTCTGTGGATCCGTCTCTTTCTCTGGATCCGTCTCTTTCTCTGGATCCGTCTCTTTGTCTCTGGATCCGTCTCTGTCTCTGGATCCGTCTCTCTCTGGATCCGTCTCTGTCTCTGGATCCGTCTCTCTGGATCCGTCTCGTCTCTGGATCGTCTCTTCTCTGGATCCGTCTCTCTGGATCCGTCTCTGGATCTCTTTCTCTGGATCCGTCTCTTTCTCTGGATCCGTCTCTGTCTCTGGATCCGTCTCTTTCTCTGGATCCGTCTCTGTCTCTGGATCCGTCTCTTTCTCTGGATCCGTCTCTGTCTCTGGATCCGTCTCGTCTCTGGATCCGTCTCTGGATCTCGTCTCTGGTCTCTGGATCCGTCTCTCTTGGATCCGTCTCGTCTCTGGATCCGTCTCTTCTCTGGATCCGTCTCGTCTCTGTGGATCCGTCTCTGTCTCTGGATCCGTCTCTTTCTCTGGATCTCGTCTCGATCTCTCTTCTCTGGATCCGTCTCTGTCTCTGGATCCGTCTCTGTCTCTGGATCCGTCTCTGGATCTCTGTCTCTGGTCTCTGATCTCGTCTCTGGATCTCGTCTCTGGATCCGTCTCTGGATCCGTCTCTGGATCCGTCTCTGTCTCTGGATCCGTCTCGTCTCTGGATCGTCTCTGTCTCTGGATCCGTCTCTGGATCGTCTCTGGATCCGTCTCTTTCTGTGGATCTCCGTCTCTGTCTCTGGATCCGTCTCTCTCTGGATCCGTCTCTTTCTGGTCTCTGGATCCGTTCTCTGGATCGTCTCGTCTCTGGATCCGTCTCTGTCTCTGGATCCGTCTCTTTCTGTGGATCCGTCTCTTTCTGGATCCGTCTCTTCTCTGGATCTCTCTTCTCTGGATCCGTCTCTGTCTCTGGATCCGTCTCTGGATCCGTCTCTCTTGGATCTCTGGATCCGTCTCTGTCTCTGGATCCGTCTCTTTCTGTGGATCTCTGGATCGTCTCTTCTCTGGATCCGTCTCTGGATCGTCTCTGGATCCGTCTCTTTCTCTGGATCCGTCTCTGGATCGTCTCTTTCTGGATCCGTCTCTTTCTCTGGATTTCTCCGTCTCTGGATCCGTCTCTTTCTCTGGATCCGTCTCTTTCTGTGGATCCGTCTCTCTGGATCCGTCTCTCTGGATCCGTCTCTTCTGTGGATCCGTCCTCTTTTCTGGATCCGTCTCTTTCTCTGGATCCGTCTCTTTCTGTGGATCTCTGGATCCGTCTCTCTGGATCTCTTCTCTGGATCCGTCTCTTCTCTGGATGTCTCTTTCTCTGGATCGTCCGTCTCTCTTCTCTGGATCCGTCTCTTTCTGTGGATCCGTCTCTCTGGATCCGTTCTTTCTGGATCCGTCTCTTCTCTGGATCGTCTCTGGATCCGTCTCTTGGATCCGTTTCTCTGGATCTCTGGATCCTCTCTCGTCTCTGGATCGTCTCTGGATCCGTCTCTTTCTCTGGATCCGTCTCTTTCTGGATCCGTCTCCTCTGGATCTCTTTCTCTGGATCCGTCTCTTTCTGGATCTCTCGTCTCTGGATCCGTCTCTTCTCTGGATCCGTCTCTTCTCTGGATCTCTTCTCTGGATGTTCTCTCTGATCCGTCTCTTTCTCTGGATCCGTCTCTTTCTCTGGATCCGTCTCTGTCTCTGGATCCGTCTCTGTCTCTGGATCCGTCTCTTTCTCTGGATCCGTCTCTTTCTGTCTCTCCTGGTGTGAGCTGGATTGCATTGGATCGTCTTAATTGTCCATCCTGACTAAATTGTCCCAACTATTTGCTTCATTAGTTCTGTTTTAGCTCTATTAAGAAAGAGGAGGAGGTAATTGAGGGTGTTAATGAAGGAAACAAGATGAGGAGCAAGCTGAAAGTGGCATGAAGTAGAATAAAAAAAACCTCAGAGGTCCAAAATATAACTCTGAAACTACTAAATCCAGCTCCAGATGAGGACCTGATTGTCAGACATGGAGCTGATACAGTCTGTAGTGAAGACAGATGTTTAAGAGGAAGTGAAGAGACTCCAGAGATATACAGAAGAGCTTTGGATTAGTCAACATTCAGCCCCTCGCACCAGTTTCTTCAGCTGTGGGAAGATCCTCACCTGGGAGTCCACACCTGGTCCAACTGAATTTAGAATAAAACCTTGTCATTATTCTGCAGAAAATAATCACAGAGAGAATAAGACCAGTTTTTGGGCTTTTATGGAGACAAAGAACCGAGTTTAAGAGGACAATTAGCAAGCATAATGACATCTTTTATACTTTAATAATAATAATAATAATAATGAAAAGCACATACTTGACAAATATGGATATATGAAGTCTTTTCCTTCTGTCCACAGTGTTAAAAAAAAGAAAAAAACAGAAAAAAAGAAAGAACATTTTCTATTTGATTGATTTGATTGTTCCCCATACGTCATTTAAAAATGTTTTGTGACATTTTTGAACCATAGTGGTTGTAAATGAAGCGTAGTTACTGAAGCATAAAGCAGAAACTTCTTTTCCACTGACAACAACGTCCTGATGTTTGCATCTGTAAAGGTTTAGAGTCTCCATCACACATTCAGCTGGAATTACGTGATATTTCAGTTCAAAGAGAACTATAAAAACACCATTTTCTATTACTTTATTTACCCTGCATTTCAAGCTATTTAAAAGGTCTCTCATCTTTCTTATTAAATGTTGCTTCTTTTTTTTATAAGTAAAAACTTTAAAAATAAAAGGTTTCTTGATCATTGGATATCAAAATCCTAACTTTCTATTGAATTCTTTTAGTACACCACTTCAATTCTGTATAAGTCAGTGTGTTTTCATTACAATTTACACGATTCCTTTAAGCTTTATAATTATTTGTAGGCCGATATATTTACAGAGGTGAGATAAAGTTTAATTTATTACCTATTATCACCCATATTTTCATGCTCTCAGCAAAATTCATCAATAAACTGGACTCTGTTCACTTTAAAATCACCCTCTCAGGAATTTCCTCCCCATGAATTCATTTGTATGATCTTCATGTGATCCAAACATTTGACTGGGACCTTCAAACATCGTGGCTCCGCCTCCACAGGAGAGCTCGTCAGTGTTACTCACCTCCTCCAGGAAACTTTGACCTTTGCTGAAAGATCTTCCCCGGTTCGATCTGAGAGTGTGAGATTTTTTCTTCCTCCAACAATCTCTTGTTTTCTCTCTTTTTTCCTCCCCTATTCTCTACCACTCTCAGTTTTTTCCTCTTTTTTTCAACACATAGGTGGATTAAGGCAGAGGGGCTTTTGTTTAGATAAAGCGAAGGATTAGGGAGAGATTTGCCCCCATAAAGTTGTGGGCTTGATGGGCCTTTTATCCCTGCATGTCCCTAAAGCTGTGTTGCCTCTGGATTAAGACCATACAATGGAGCCCCTTGTGCAAAGGGATCCGGGCCAGAGAGAGAGAGAGAGAGAGAGAGAGAGAGAGGTAAGGAAAAGAAATGAGACAGAGGGATTGAGACAAGAGAGAAAAAGAGCACGAGAAGAAAGAGAGAAGGGGATGGAAGGAGAGAAAAGGAGTGGGAATTATCCAGCTTTTAAAGGAAACTGACAGGTTGAGAACTTTGAGAGGGAGGATTTTCAGAGGAGATTCAGAGATACTGTCATCAATAAAAGGGATTTCAGGAGGTGTGGCGCTGACAAGGAAGCACAGCAGCGGCGCTGTCTCTTTAAGAGCATTCATCTAATATATTAAAAATAAAAAAAGGAAAGAAATGGGAGAAGTGCTGCTAATAAGGTGTCTAAGAGGTGGCTCCTGGCAAATTGCTTTGTTATTCTTGTCAAAAGGCTCCCCGGCAAGAAGTCGATTTTAAACTACACATCAAAATGATTAATTGCTGCGGGATGAACAGATGCTGAAATACCCTTGAATGGTGCACGTGAGACTGAAGCGTGCTGGACTGCAGCGCTAATGTATTCATGGAGTTGCAGAAAGAAACATCATTAAGAATATTAATTAGCTATTAAAGGGCAGAATTCAGTGCAGGAAAAGATTGTTTTTGTTTTTTTTTAAGCAAAAAGCTGAAGTTAAAGGAATGGGTTTACTTCAGATTTAAAATATCAAACTTAGATGATGTCAAAATGGCACTAAACATCTTGGACGGATGCAAACTTTTAAAGGAAAATCAGTCACGTGACTTTCAAAACCAGTGAATTTCTCGTCATCTAGGGGGGGGGGGTCAGTGTTTGTCCAGCTAACATCCAGTGTGTGCAGCGGTGACGGAGCTGCTCTTAAGCCCATCAGATGCGCCGGACAGCCCGGGTCGCTCTAAGGAGCTTTAGGTGGAGAGTTTCTGAGAAGAAACTCTTTCTCGCTTTAATTGCTTTAGAGACGCTCCTCACAAAGAGACACCGGCCAGATTTACCTCCCGTTTAAGTTCTTATTTCCATTGGTTCACAAGTTAATCCTCTTTCTTTCTCAGACATCGGAGAGAAAACCCGAGTGATAGGAGCCTCTATACCAGGGCACACGCCCCCCCCCCCCCCCCCCAAAAAAAAAAAAAAAAAAAAAAAAAAAAAGCGAATGGAAAGAGAAAAAGTTTAAGGTGGAGGGAAATAATGATTTTAAATGGAAGGCACCCATAGGAGATGATTTTTTTTTTTTACTCCATTAACTAATTATTGATGTAAAACCATCATAACAGTTATAATAAAACCCAAAATTTTAAAGGCGGATATTTTACTGAAATGTATTTGATTTTTTTCGATTTAATAATCCCAAAAAACCCTATATTTTGCAAGTTACAAGTTACCAGAAACAAAAATGAAAGAAAGGGTCTCATATTAGTTACTTGTTGTTGTTTTAGCAGCTATTCTGAAGGTTTTTTGATAAAATAAAATAAAATAAAATAAAATAAAACAAAATAATAACCATCACCAAGGTGACCCACGCAAACTTCGTACGTGGCCGCCGTTATTCAGATGCGCTCTAGGACGCATTAACATTCATATTCTGCCTTCTGTTAAATATTTAGTCTGCAGTTCAGATTCGTTAGGGTGGGAAACGTGCTCAGAGATAAAAAATGGGCCAAGCGCTTTCTCAAAGAGACTCCCAACAAAATATGCAAGCTTTACATTAAAAGGCTATTGCGCTGCCCTTAATTCTCCACCTAAACGGTTTTGCTCCGGGAGAAGAAATCTTCTCTAAAAACCCTTCAAGAAGAGAAGGGCATTATTGCCCTAATCCTCTTACCCGCAGTCATTTCAAGACAGGGGTTTTTGGAGGCTGAGATGGCGTCTTGTCTTTCCTACCCATCCATCCCAAATCCTTCCAGGCCGGGAGAGTGTGAAGGCAGCAGCCTGGCATCTGTGGGCATCTGTGGGCATCTATGGAGGGTCTCTGCTCCATCTCTGCTCCAGGGACGCAGCTGGAAGACAAACAAACCCAAAGGTGACTGCTAGAAACTGAGGAATTACGCTCCGGATTCATTAACAGTTAAAAAAAATACTACAACTAATAATTATACTTCAGTTTAATAGATGAAACAGTAAAATAAAATGAGTTAATTCTAACAAGACACGCATAAATATGTCTAAATATTACATATAATTTACATAATGCAGCTTAATGAATCAATAAACATTTGTGTTTATTCAGATTTAAGCGACTGATAAACATTAACAAACAAACAATATAACTTATCCATTTTTACTGAAATTAAGCTCTGGCAAACAGTTAATATTTAGGAGTTGTTTATAAAAAAAAAATGCAATAAAAAAATCGGAAAGCATTTTGACGTGTGTTAAGCAGACATAATGTGCTGAAACTTATCACATTTGAAAATAACTCCAGACGTCAGCAGCGTCGTGACGTTGACTGACAGCGGGCGGAGCCAATAGGAAGCCAGGATGACCCCCGCGAGGCTCTCTTTAAAATCCCTCCGCGGGGATCTCGCGCACCAGCAGATGGCGGCTTCCCACTTCTGCTCGAGACGCTGACAGGTTCGCGGGAGCAGCGGGAGCAGCGGGAGCGCGAGCGCCGGTGTCGAAGCAACAGACTGGACTTTTCCCCGAGCCTGACTCGGTAACCCTAACCCGGGCCTGGTGGCTCTCTGCCGGACAACAGGACTGGAAAGGCGGCGGTGAAACCTGCGGTCCCGCGGAAGAAGTTTGGATTCTCTGCTGTTCAGGAGCTGAAAAGAAGAAAACTAGAAAACTAGAAAACTAGAGGTACGGAGAAACAAAGTTTCAGTATTTTTTGTTTTTAATCAGGTGCATTATTGCATAAACATATAAAATATTATCGTTATTCGGAGCACAAAAAAGACTGGAAATAAGTTGTGCAGTAAAATACAATGTTTTTCTCTGATCATTTCAGCATTTATGATGCATTTATGATGTTTTTGTTATCAGTCTTTAAATGTTTAACTGTAACCTGCAACACAGATTTAATTTTTACGAACTAGAATGTATAACAGCTAAATCATAAACCAAAACAAAATGCTTGTTTTTGGCTAACTCTTCACTAGATTTGTTTTTATTTACTCCTATTGCTCGCAGTAGGTTCCCCATAAATGACTTTTTGCTCTCAAAAAAAATTTTTTTTCTTCCAAATATTATTCTGTGTCTAAATCTTGTATCTTTAATTTATGCGACGGGAAAAATAAATAGCTTCAATACAATTAAATGCAATGTATATATATATATATATATATATATATATATATATATATATATACGTATGTATATAAGAGCTCTGGTAAAATGAAATGACAGATCTGTCGGGTGACGCAGCAGAAAGCAGCTCGTCAGAGCGTCTCGTGGCCTTGAGGGCTTGTCTGCAAATAACATTTTTCCCCTAATTTAGTCGGATCAAAGAGTTGCACTGTACATACCAATTTACATAATGACGACGTGATAATCGGAGCATTGAGGAGGGCGGTCCGGAGGGCCCGGTGCCTGCAGCATGGAGGGGTTTATGAATGACAATAACAGGCCTGACAGGCTCCCAGTCAGGGCTCCCAGTCAGGGCTCCCAGGGCTCCCAGTCAGCAGCTATTGTTGTAGAATTAGATCTGGGCAGGAGGATGGCTACAGGCTACGAACTAAACTGGCACTTTTGATATGACATGCACGCTTCAAGCCATTTTTGTTATTACTCAGACGTGTAGAAAACACAGTAAAACGTGCAGCTGAAATCAGATATTGTAGCTATTAGTCCCTTAAACTTTCAGCAGTCTGCTGTTGTGAATAAATCCACATTTATGCAAGATTGTTGCCTTTTTCCTCTGATTTAATTCGCCTTGAATAAGTGCAACTGAACTATAAGAGAAAGAAAGTCTTCATAAATGCAGCTGGGGGACTCCCGGGCCCACCGCGGTCCCACTGTACGTCCGTGCGTGTCAGCGGTGATGATGAATGGCGGGGCCGCGCAGTCGAAACCTATTTGCACTTCCATTAGACGCGGAGCCAAATGGGGATCAACGTGCATATTTTTACCCGCGGAGCAGCCATACATCTCAGCCAGAACGTTGCCCCGGGCCGGCGGGGTAAGGAGCCGCCAGAGAGGGGGGGTGGGGTGGGTGGGGTGGTGGGGGGGGGGGGGGGTCCATTCAGCTCAAATACTTAGGGGAGTAAAGTAAATGTTTAGCGAAGCACCTTCTGTCCCGATGAATTAAACTATTCCCCACCGCCCTCTGATCACATCCATCAGCCACCGCGGCCCGCCTGATGGGCAAGCACGCGCGCACACACACTCATAGTCTGTGCACTGGAGCTAAAACATGTAGAAATGTTTATGCGCCATCTGTTATTATTATTATTATTATTATTATTATTATTATTATTATTATTATTATTATTATGATAATAAGTGATCAATTTTAAGATTACGCTAAAATGTATAAATATTTCAAAATTTTAAATATCCCAACATTTTAACCAGTAACATTATTGGAGAAGAAAATTAATGTTTATATTCGAAATGATCAACAAAGCTTCAAATGTAATTTTATAGCATGAAAAACATTCAAAGAGGTTCACAGATTTAACCTCCAACAAATTATAAATGACATGAAATAATTAACAGAAATTCGTCAAATTAGATTAAGTTGATTTTTTTTAAGAGTAAAACTGAAGCAGGCAACATTATTAACTTTGACAATATTTACAAGTGACAACATTGAAGCGGTTGGTCATGTTATAATCTGTATTAATCCTGTTTATAAAACCTTAATTCCCATGATTCATTCTTACTATTCAGCACTATACTATATTTATTTGTAATAAATATAAGAAGTTTGGACAGAGATATCCCTCCTGTCAGGCCCCTGGACTAATCTAACCACGTCCCAGTTTCACAATGACGTTTAGGAAACTGCTGCCTTGTTAAAACAAACAAACAACAAACAAACAAACTTTAAAAATGTCAGGACTGTCCCAAAATTATCCAACAGAAATCGAATAAATGTTACGGGAAGAAAAACATAAATTAAAATTGAGCATCAGCCTAATAAAATAACGCCACTGCTTTTTTAAATCGCCTTAAATATCATTTTCTTTTTTTTTAACTCATTTCATGAACTTCCTGATCAGTCAGAGCGACGCTTTCAGTTGGGGATTTAGAATAAACTCATGAATAAAGGCATCCGTCACGGTTCATTACGAGAACGAGCGATAATTACCCCAATTAAAAGTCTTTTATATAATTAATGGACGGAGCAGAGCGGTGTTAATTGGATGTTAATGGATAACACTTTGTTCCGAGAGCGCACATTAAATTCTGTTTGCCCCTTGGCGCGTAATAAAAAAAAGCAACCGGCGCGTCTCCCGCCACGGACTCACCTGGAACTGTCACCTGTCTCGCGCCCCGCAGGTAGCGGCCTCCCAGCATGCAGCACTACGGCGTGAACGGCTACTCTCTGCACGCCATGAACTCCCTGAGCGCCATGTACAACCTGCACCAGCAGGCCGCCCAGCAGGCGCAGCACGCGCCCGACTACCGGCCGTCGGTGCACGCGCTCACGCTGGCCGAGAGACTAGCTGGTAATTGAGTGCACGCTCACGCACGAATACACGCACACAGACAGCGTTTATCAGTTGAAATACAATGATCTTCAGGAGTTTACGCAGAGGTTTCCAAGGAAACCTGGAGTTTTAGCGTTTGTTGTTAACTTTAGTCATTATCTACAATTATCAATTGTGCATGCCACATCCCAGCATCCTTTATTAAACACATTTCAGATATAATCAGGTAAAATAAAACGTGCCGTGTGTTTTTCTCCTCCAACGGCTGCGCATTTCCAGACATCATCCTGGAGGCTCGTTACGGCTCCCAGCACCGCAAACAGCGCCGCAGCCGCACGGCCTTCACCGCCCAGCAGCTGGAAGCGCTGGAGAAGACCTTCCAGAAGACGCATTACCCGGATGTGGTGATGAGAGAGCGACTGGCGATGTGCACCAACCTGCCCGAGGCCCGCGTGCAGGTGGGGAGCGATGACGTAGCTACGTTGCGTCTGAGCTGCAAACTGAGAGACGTTTTATCCAACCCTTTTCATTTTAGTCCATCTACAGTCATGTAAAAAATTATTAGACCACCATTTTTTCTTCACTTTCTTGTTCATTTTAATACCTGGTACCACTAAACGTCATCATGTGACTAAAACAGACAGAAAAGAAAACACTGAATGCATAAAAGCAGTGTTTTTGGCAATACAACGCCATAGCTATTGATGTAAAAACTTAAGTGATTTAGGTTAAAATCAAGAAAACCATGGAAAATGGTAAGATATCAGCTCTTAAATAAAACTCTTATGAGCAATCTTTGTGGTTATCGTTATGTTTGTCCAAACAAATGTACCTTTAGTTGTACCAGGCATTAAAATGAACAAGAAACTGAAGAAAACAATCATTTTTTCCATGACTGTATATGAGTTTAGTCGTCATTTCGATCTATTGTACAACAGTTTTTTTTAACATGGCTGGTTTTGTCATAAAATGTGCTAGAATAGTATGTAATAAAAAATAAAAAAACACAATTGTGTCATTAAAAAAAGACAATATAAAAACAGATTTAAAAACATTTATCTGTCAATTATTTTACTGTCTTTCTTTATGAAAGTGGTACCTTTTCACCAAAATCCCGCATCTGTATTTTATTTTATTTTTTTCCTCTTCTCCCCCCCACTTCTGATCTTTACCGTCAGGTTTGGTTCAAAAACCGCAGAGCGAAGTTTCGGAAGAAGCAGCGCAGCCTCCAGAAGGAGCAGCTTCAGAAGCAGAAGGACGCGTCGGGGGAAGGAGGGAGCGAAAAGGAGGACGCACCCCCTTCGGCCACCGTCCTCCCCGACGCCCAGCTCCCCCCGTCGTCCTCCTCGTCCTCCTCGTCCTCCGTGGAGACGGAGGGCGGCTTGGTCCATCCTGCAGCTCTGGACATGGAGCTGAACGTTACCTCAGCGGAACATTCCGGCAGCGAGTCGGCAGCGGAGGACAACGCCACAGATAAGGAGGACGAGAATAAGTGTCAAAGAGAGGAGATGAAGTGTGAGAGGGCGCTGACGCCGGAGGACGCTTCGCCAGCCTGCAGAAGACTCAGTCCTAAACCAGGTAAATAACTGATTTTTAGAGACAACAACTGCAACATTAGTTGAGTAATAACATCCATAAACTGACTGGAAGGACTTTATTTCCGTCCAGATTCTCCAGGAGTGTCTCCATCAGGGACGCCCTCGTCCTCCAGCAGCAGCCTGGCCAACGGCGCCCCCCTCCCTCAGAGCCACTCCTACTCCTCCTCCCCTCTCAGCCTGTTTCGCCTGCAGGAGCAGTTCCGCCAGCACATGGCCGCCCACCAACAACCTGGTGCACTACCCGGCCTTCGACCTCGCCGCCCCGTCGTCGCTCCCCTACCTGGGGATGAACGTCAACATGGCCCCCGCGCCGCTGGGCTCCCTGCCCTGCCAGTCCTACTACCAGTCCCTGTCCCACCACGCCCAGCAGGTGTGGAACAGCCCTCTGCTGCAGGCCTCGGCGGCCGGCGGCCTCGCCGGCCACAACAGCAAGACCACGAGCATCGAGAACCTGCGCCTGAGGGCCAAGCAGCACGCCGCCTCTCTGGGACTGGACACGTTATCTAACTGAGACTGTAACCTCAACGCCTCACCTACGAGTCCTACTGCATGTCTGTGTGAGGGGCTGCTAGCACGCTAGGAACCGTTACCCAGCAGGCTGTTCTTTGTGTTCGAAAACAAAACTTACCAGAATGGTTTGGACCTACAGATCTCATTTTAACAACTCTTTAACATACACCATGCTTTGGTGAGTTGTTTTGGTTTTTTTTTTAAAACTCCTCTTCTTCTGTTGCAGCTTACAGGCCAGGGCCGATTCTAGGGTCAGAGCTTTAGGGGCGCTGAGCCCCACCACAACCCACAACCCCACCTTTATTCCACACAAAACCCAAAAAAATGTTTATTGAAAAATAATTTTGGATAATCATTATGCCATTTATGAGAGAAGAGCATCATCTTTTGGGAAAAAAAACTGACTGGAAAACATGCAAATCTTTGAAAATTACAATAAAATTGAAATGCTAACTGAGCTAACGCGCTAACTGGTAAACGGTCAACGAAGTTAGTGAGAAGAGGACGATACCATTAGGCAGGGGGTCGTTTTCATTTTCATTCTTAAAATATAAACTTAAACCACAAACTATTGATTAAGTTTTGGACATTATCTAAGCCTGTCAAATGCAAACTAAAATTTTAGAATAACAACATTTCTTACTCCAGGTTTTTGGGGTGCTGAATTTCAATTTAGGGGTGCTGAAGCGCCCCTAACAAAAAAACAATAGTTCAAATAAATGTGTCGGCTTAGAGGGGAACACGTCTCACTGTTTCCAAACGTTTAATTCTGGATTATTAATTAAAAAAACTAAAACTGAAACTGATGTGAACAGTTGGGGATGATGTTTACGGGAACAACGTGAATAAACGAGTCGCTCATGCAGCAAAGAGGCTTTTTCAATTAAGCATCGTGGTTGTGTACGTAGCATGTTCTACATAACAGCAAATTAATAAAAAATGAATCCGAGCCATGTTCTTCTCAGCAACATAATTAAGAGTGACTAATTTACCTGTTAAATGGGCGGTGATACGCCGCTTTCTGGCCGGCGTGATAATGAGAAAATGATTTCAGTGACTAAATTTTAAGAGCTTTTAATTACATTTGGCCCAGAGCTGAGGGAGCGGGGGGGCAGATGCAATTATGAACATGAATACATTTTAAACAGTCATATTTCCAAAAGGTTTCTTTACCAAAACAGCTGACTTGCTGTGTGTGTGGGGGGGGGGGGGGGGGGGGGGGGGGGGGAATCAGCAATTTTGCCGAAAATGATGAAAAAAACCTTATTGGACTCCTGGTAAAATGTTGAGCTCACAGAACGGAGGTTTCTGCTTCAAATCTCAGCTAACTAACTAATTTCAGATCACTAAATGAAGCCTAAGAATGAGAGGCAGCAGACTGGACCCGCCCCCTCACACCTGGAGGCTCCGTGACCCACCTCAACACCGTCTGAAGATAACTTCCTGTTTTCCACTGAAAGTCACACTGACTCTTAGCACTTGATGAAGAGTATCACACATATAGCTGATGCTTTTCAGTTAATGTGTTCTGGAAGATTATATCTTCAAATAATTAAAAAAAAAAAAAAAAAGCACACTATTTTAAGATATAATATACAAAAAAAAAAAAAGTATATCTATTAATGTTTTACTGGTAAGGTAACTGTAAAGCTCCTGTTATGTTGTATAATTAATAGTGGACTCAGAATAATTTCTTTTAGCCGCCACATTGTAAGATTGTATTTGCTGAGCTCACCGACAGACCTGTCTGCCCCCCCCCACCCCCCCCCCCCCCCCCCCCCCCCCCCCCCCCCCCCCCCCCCCCCCCTCACCTGGTTGTCCGTGTGCTGCTCCCTGATGATTTCATTTAAAATCATTTAGACCTTTGCTTTTTGCAATTAAATGAAGCGACTGAGCAAATTTGACTTTCAGGAAAACATATTTTGTGATCAGTTCAGACTGAAAAGTCAAAGAAAGTGAAGACACTTCAGTGATTATTGACCCGAGTCCTCTGTGTGCGTCTGTCTCGACTGTTTGAGTTACGTTGTTGTTTAAAAATGCTGTTCCTCTGCTGTTTCTGTCAAACTACTTGTTTCAGTGATCAATAGATTTATAACGGTGGAGAAAGTGAGTAACTGGATGAGCGGTGGTGTTTCCTCTGCTCCTCCTGATGCTGTAGACTTGAAATAGTGTTGTTGAAGATTAAATGTAAATAAAACCTTGCTTGAAGAACTTTATAAAGAAGGCTCCTCTTGTTTGTACTGAGTGTCATTAAAGCGTGGTGTTGCAACACAGCCGAGAGGTCAGAAAGTGGGCGTAAATATGAGCAACAAAAAGCTGTAAAAGTAAGTGGTACTAAAAAGATATTACATCTTACGGCTAATTAAGGTAATTATCAAGAGGTCTGAGACATGACTGAGTCTAAAAGAGAGCAGCTTGTATGGACACATATTCACTAATCTGCAAAATCTGAATATAAATTGTGAAAAAAAAAAATTCAGATTAATGTGACTCAGTATAACGTTGTGAAGACTTTGAATACCTCATTATCGGTACATGATGAAGGCCGTGATTCTGTGATGGAAACCACTGCATGGACTTAACACTTCCAGAAATCACCGTCTAAGATCTCAGTCCTCCGTTCCATCCGTAGATGCAGGTTAAAGCTTCATCACACACCGAAGAAGCAAAATGATCCAGATCTGCCTCTGCATCCTCTGGGCCTCAGCTAATTTAAAATGGACTGAGGCAAAGTGGAAACCTGTGGCCAGACAAATGAAAATATGATTTTTTTTTTTGTTAAACCATGGATGCTGTGTCCTCTGGAGTAACGAGGAACCATCAGGCTTGTTATGAGATGAGAAACCTCAGGGATGAATTCATGCAGGTTTAAAGAGCAGCATAAGCTCTAAAATATTATTTTTCATCATTTTTCTGAGACAATGTTAAACTGCATAATGCATCCATAACAAAAGCAGAAGAATCAGGCTGCTGAACCGTCCTGCCTGCAGTCCAGAACTTTCACCGACTAAAAACATTTGGCACATTATGAACTGAACACAACGAAAACATCTGTGTATCAGATAAGATGTGGGGACGATGATGCTGGTCTCCTCGGTTCCCAGATGTACAGTCATGGAAAAAATTATTAGACCACCATTTTTTCTTCAGTTTCTTGTTCATTTTAATACCTGGTACCACTAAACGTCATCATGTGACTAAAACAGACAGAAAAGAAAACACTGAATGCATCAAAGCAGTGTTTTTGGCAGTACAACGCCATAGCTATTGATGTAAAAACTTAAGTGATTTAGGTTATAATCAAGAAAACCATGGAAAATGGTAAGATATCAGCTCTTAAATAAAACTCTTATGAGCAATTTTTGTGGTTATCGTTATCGTTATGTTTGTCCAAACAAATGTACCTTTAGTTGTACCAGGCATTAAAATGAACAAGAAACTGAAGAAAAACAAGGGTGGTCTAATCATTTTTTCCATGACTGTATGTGGACTGCTATTAAAAGAAAAGCTACTCAACAGTAGTAACATCGCTCTGTCCCACCTTTTTTAAATTTTGATGCTGCCATCATAACCTCATTTTGATCTTATAATTGTACAATTCTACAAATCGCTTCATTCTGCTTTTTATTTACATTTAACATATTGCCCAATTGCACACATGTTTTGAGGTTAATTAAATATGATATTTCAGCTTTAGTTTAATCTCATAAGTAAAATAAAGTAGATTTTCAGAGGAAAAAGAAACAAATAAAGAATGAAATGAAATGGTAAAAAAAAGGAAATTCAACAAAAAGGACTGAAATGTTAGTTTGAAACATCAAAAGTAAGGAAGCAGACGATACAGCCAATCTGTTATCTGAAATATCTGCTAAAAACGCAGCGTGGAGATGTCAGCCATCCCCAGTGAATAAGCAGGCCATTATCCTGAAGAACGACGGCCCGGGGCGGTGATTATGACGCTATTATATCTTTAACAGCATGGTTTATCAAAACGTACGGACCCCATCACACACACACACACACATCCACGAGCACACACACACGTGCCCTTGCTCTTCCCACAGTAAACCTTGTATGTGTTGTTAGTGCATTACCTGTGTGACATTGTTGTGCTGCTAATTGATTCGGCCTTGAACACGTAGTTTACACACCAGGTGTGTGTAAATGACTGATGCACCTCACCTGGGGAGCAGGGCGGTTTCTGTGACCGTTATGAATGCCTGCGTCCCCAAAAATCGGATAAAAGAGGATAATAAACTCAGCAGATTAGCAGCGTTAATATGGGTGTAACATCCCACCCTGACCTTGTTGTGTTTTATTACACTACAAACGGCATGTGTGTGTGTGTGTGTTTGTCCTCGGCCAAGGGCGTCCTGACTGCGTGACTGATATGAGCGCGGCGCACACACACGACCACGGCGTACGTCCTTGTTATCCAGAGGAGGAATCTGTTCAGGTACATGGCAGGGTTTTTTTTCCCATGGGGCTTCACAGCAGAGAACATAACAATACTCCAGGTCCAAATGTTCCCTCTTTTCTCAACACCCATCCCCCAAAACACACACACACACACACACACACACACACACACACACACTCACGTCCGGCCCGGGGGTTGAACAGGGATTGGATGATTGTACCGCTGCAGGGTCAAATGTGTTGAGCCCCCGGTACTGGATCAGCTGCTGCCCTCCCAGACACTCACCAGTAACACCAGCATGATCCGTTAGTGGGCACGCGTGGATTTATATTTACTTCCCTTCAAACAAGTGAACACACATTTACTAGTGAAAGGAAAAAAGTAGGCGCCATGATCCGGTTTGTAATCTGAAAGTGTAAAGAAATCCTAGATTTACCCCTTATAAGTTACTGGTTTTCTGCATTAATTTGCCTAAAGTGTGATCTGATTATCATCAATCACACAATAATAGGCAAACTACTCTGCGTTTAAGATGATGACAAACAATTGTGTCTTTAAATAGTCACAGTTTCTGGTTGAAGAAGTAAGCTGAACACAGACAGTAGTTACATTAATAAAAGGCTAATTGGAGTGAGTCATTCACACACCTGAAATCCAAATAATGGAAGGTGTTGTTAATGAAAAACACTCAAACGTTCTAAGTTTCTGGGTCATAAGAGGCACCTGAACCATCCCTCACAAAAAAAGGACCTCTTTCGAGACATATGATGAAGAGCAGAGCTTAGTTTAGAAGTGTGGATGACTCCTAAGTCATCTCCTACCTCACTGAATCCTCAGTGAGGTAGAGGAGAACCAACAGCTAACAGTAACAGCTAACACTAACAGCTAACAGTAACAGCTAACAGTAACAGCTAACATAACAGTAACAGCTAACAGTAACAGCTAATAACAGTAACAGTACACACGTAACAGCTAACAGTAACAGCTAATAACAGTACAGCTAACAGAGTAACAGTACTTGTAACAGCTGAGTAGTAGAGTACAGTAACAGTAACAGCTTAACAGAACAGAGGTAACACAGGCTAACACAGCTAACACAGCTCACACACACCGCTAACAGTAACAGCTAAACAGCTAACAGTAACAGCAGTAGACAACAGTAACAGCTGACAGTAACAGGCTAACTAAAGTAACAGATAACAGCTAACAGTAAGCTAGTAACAGCTACAGTACAACAGTAACAGCTACAGTAACAGCTAACACTAACACAGTAAAGTAACAGAACAGCTGTAACAGCTAACACAGCTAACAGTAACACTAACAGTAACATAACCAGCTAACAGTAACAGCTAAACAGTAACAGTAAAACAGTAACAGCTAATAACAGCTAAACAGCTAACAGTAACAGTAAACTAACACACTAACAGCTAAAACAGTAACAGCTAACAGCTAACAGTAACAGCTAACAGTAACAGCTAACAGTAACAGCTAACACTAACAGCTAACAGTAACAGCAGTAACAGTAACAGTAAACAGCTAACGTAACAGTAACAGCTAACAGTAACAGCTAACAGTAACAGCTAACACTAACAGCTGAAGGCCAGAAGACACTACTGAAACTGGCAAACATCTCTGTTCATGAGTCTACTGTACAGACCGGTGGGTCATTTAATGTCCATGGGAGAACACCACGGATGAAGCCATTACTTTCCCAAAAAATTAATAAATAAATAAAAAAATAAAAATTGTGCACCTGATAAAACAAAAGTTTAAATGTTTGGAAAGAATAGGGGCACAGTTGAACAGCATCATCCAGCGGTGAAGTATGGTGGAGGGACTATAGGAGGAGGATTTCTTGAAGGAAAACATTCAGTGTTTTACAATCCAACAGCTTCATCGAGGGATCTGAAAATCTGAAAACAGAGAAGAAAAAAACCATCTCTACACCTGAAGTTGTGATGCTACTGGGAATACGTTTGGTGAATTAAACAAGTTTCTTTGTTTGTGACGACTCAGCACTAGGGCAGAAAAAGCACAGCTACCACATCAAACCTTATTTCACTTATGAAACGGAGGGAATACTGCAAAAAAAGGGGGTCTTCAAAAAAAACACTACAACACAACTAAGGAAAAAGGTTCTCAAAACAAGTGCAAAAAATCTGTCCATGCAGCAAGATAGCAGATAATTCACTTGTTAAGATTTCTTAAATTAAGATTGTAGGAACACTTGTTTCTAGATTTAAGAAAGGTATAGTTTGTTATTGAATTTTAAAACAGATTTATTTTGATGAGGAGAGGAGATGAGGAGGAAAAACGAAATACACCTTATTTTAAGTCTTAATTGTCTCATCTGCCTGTTTGAGACAAAAAAGTAAAGTTTTACTTGATATAAGATTATACTGATAAATTGAAGACTTAAAATAAGAAAGTAATTATTAAAACAAGAAAAAATGTCTAACGCTTCTAAATGTACATTTTTTTTTTTCTTGGTAAGAACCAAATAATTTGCAGTTACTTTTCTGCCTCAGCCCTCGGACCACTTGCCAACATTAGTTTAGTTAAGAAAAAGATATTTCTGCAGGATAATATCAGGATGACTGGCCACCAGCTGAAGCTAAATAGAAGATGGGAGATACAGCAAGACTAAACCCACCAGAATGACTTCAGAAACAGAACAGCAGTTATGTGGAGTGATCCAGTCAGAGCTAATATCTGTTAGCTGTTAGCTCTGACTGGAGTGATCCAGTCAGAGCTAACATCTGTTAGCTGTTAGCTCTGACTGGAGTGATCTAGTCAGAGCTAACAGCTAACATCTGTTAGCTGTTAGCTCTGACTGGAGCGCTCCAGTCAGAGCTCGACTACATACAGATGCTTTGGAAAGAACTGAAGACAAGCACAGCAGACGTTAGTGCTGGGCGATATGGAAAAAATCATATATCACGATATGGACTATTTTATATCACGATGACGATATATATCACGATATACCATAATAAAGTATGTTTTCAGTTATTCTCTGAAAAGTTTGACAAAAATGTCATTGCTTACTTTTCAACTTTATTTTGAAAGGACATTTAGCTGAACTGTCACAAACATACATTTTAGTGCATCAAAAACAGGTAGGTACAGAGGTACAGTAGCTTTCACATTTTTTTTTAAAGTGCACAACAGTTTCTGAGAGGAAAAACACATTTTTGCACTGAAGTTCAGCTATAAAAAATAAACACAAATTATTTTCAACTTTCTGAAATCTGTAACCTTGTAGTGCAAAGTTTGCAAACCAATATAAAGTCTAAAGTAACATCAGGGTTGAAGAGAACTCTGTTTAAGGCATTTAACCATGAATAAAAGTGCAAACAAAAGGCTACTTTGTAGAAGTAGATATGATTCTATCAAATTTAATCGTTGCAGGTTATTTAATTACATATTTGCTGTAATAATTGATAAAATTAGGTTAGAAACGATAGAAACGATAGAAGAGAAATGGCACGATATTCACTTTTATATTGTCCCCACGATATGTATCGTCATATTGCCCAGCACTAGCAGACGTCCTAGAAAACGTGTCTGAGATGAAGGAGTTCAAATGTTCAAAAAGTCCTCCTGAACGTTGGTCCAGGTCTGAACCAGAGCTACCAGAACTGCAGCTATTGACTCCAAGGGTTTCTAGCTTTTCACATCAGCACTGTGAATATTTCATGAGTTTGTGACTTATGAAGATTCAATAACATTTGATGACAAAGTAATGCAGAAAAGCAGTATACTCCAAGAACTTTTTTCTCTCAGTATATGGATGCTTTAAAATGTTTCAGTCTACAGATTCTGTGCACGGCCATCACAGGCGCACTTATTTTGCTGAATTTCCTGCCTTGACTCTCTGCTACACACACTCAGGCCCACGGATCAAGACCCCCACACAAAAATCATGCTGTACCATTCAATCAGTGTTATTTCTCCCTCCTCTCCATAGTTCTCCTAAAGGTTTTAACCACGGCGAGAATGAGAAGTGCCGGCGCTGGAAACCTCGGCCCATTGAGGAGGTGGGTGACAGGGTCTGCCAGAAATATGATCCTAATCCTGTTTCAAGCATTCTTTCTAGCCCAGTGGCGCTACCGTTCTGCAGCATATTCTCTGAGCTGTCAGGCCTGGGGAAATCCCTCCAACGGCGCATCGCCCAGATACACATCAAAGCTCTCCTGGAAACCAGCAGGAACTTAAGAGAGAGAACGAAGCAGAAGTACAACCGGGCTTACAGTTGTTCAACACACGCAGAAGAGCTTCAGAGCATGATGATGGAATAATTCAGCTCGTACCTGTAGCCTGAAGGTGTGCAAACACACTGAGGTGGCAACAAGCCTGGCACTAAATCCTATAAAAAAAAAAAAAACTAAAAAGAGGGAAACTGGTTGAACAAACAGAGAAACAAAGAAAGAAAGCGGTGATATCAAGCGGCAGGCAACAGGTGGCTAAACTGAGTATCCAGGGCCACCCTCCTTTAGTTTCACTTCATCTTCAATTCTCTTCTTGTCCTCTTTCTCTTAAACACTCTGGCTGTCATCTCACCCCTCCCCAGCTAATCTTCTTAGAGAGAAGAAAATCCCCCATTCTCTCTTTTCTTAATCTGGCTGCAGAGCCCAAACTTAAGGTTGCATTTCCAATGTGGGCTTCTGCAGACCGAGCAGGAGTCCTCCCAGCGTCAGACTTCGCTCTGAAATCACACGTTTAAAACAGACGAGGTTTATGAAGCTCATCTGAGGCCGTTTAAAGGAAAGACTTTAGTTCTGAACTGGCGGCAAAAGAAGGTGTGACGTTATTTCAGAGCTCACATCACATAACAACATGCATGTCAGGTTGTGTGTTATCTGTATGTAGTGCTGGGCGATATGACGATACATATCGTGGGGACAATAGAAAAGTGTGTATCGTGCCATTTCGTTTCTATCGTTTCTAACCTAATTTTATCAATTATTACAGCAAATATGTAATTAAATAACCTGCAACGATAAATTTGATAGAATCATATCTACTTCTACAAAGTAGGCTTTTATGTTTGCACTTTTATTCATGGTTAATGCCTTAAACAGAGTTCTCTTCAACCCTGATGTTTACTTTAGACACTTTATATTGGTTTGCAAACTTTGCACTACAAGGTTACAGATTTCAGAAAGTTGAAAAATAATTTGTGTTTATTTTTTATAGCTGAACTTCAGTGCAAAAAATGTGTTTTTCCTCTCAGAAAACTGTTGTGCACTTTAAAAAAAAATGTGAAAGCTACTGTACCTCTGTACCTACCTGTTTTTGCTGCACTAAAATGTATGTTTGTGACAGTTCAGCTAAATGTCCTTTCAAAATAAAGTTGAAAAGTAAGCAATGAAATTTTTGTCAAACTTTTCAGAGAATAACTGAAAACATACTTTATTATGGTATATCGTGATATATATCGTTATCGTGATATAAAATAGTCCATATCGTGATATATGATTTTTTTCCATATCGCCCAGCACTACTCAGTGGATACTATTTTTGCAGTACTCAGGTACCTTATTACAACTGCCAGATTAGTGATCTACCCCATTTGTTGTCTTGTAGTCATTTTAGAGAGGAGTTGGTCTCTTCTTATGATTCTAGACAAGAATAATGACAGACAATCTTGCAAAAAAAAAAAAAAACATTCAAAGATTTTTTTTTTTTTTTTTGGGTGGGGGGTAATTTTTAGAATTATTACACACTAATAGTATTTAAGTCTTTGACTTAACAGATCAGAGGGAGATTTAACAAGCTTTGCTCCTGTACATTCACATGATTTCTGCAGCAACACCACTAGTTCGGCTTTCTTTTCCCTTAAAAACTCATAAATTCATGAGGCTTTATGTGTTGCAGATGTTGTTTGGGTTTTTTAAACTAGTGTATTAAAGAGTCATCCTATCCATCTAGTCCAGTTTAGGTGTTTTTAAACCAAACATCTAAACATGGAGGTGGTTGAACATTAGCAGTGGTTGCCTCTTTATATTCACACAAAAACTGTACCACTTCTCCTCTTGAGTTTCAACATTGAGTAAATTATACAGATCATTATTTCTTTACGTTGATCTATTCTTCTTCATTGTGTATTTATGTTTTAAATTATTTTTTTAATTACTATTTTATTTCAAGCTCTTTGGTCAACTTTGCTGTTTTATATGTGCTGTAAAAATAAATTTAAACTTTGAATTTGAAATTACTTGTGTATGTAAAGAATTCAAAACTCATAGCAGATGGTTACAGAATTAAAGAGCAGATTAGAAATGAACGCAGGAGAAATAATTATCTGATTAGATTCCATCAGTCACAGGAGGCTTCATTTCTGTTTTTACCTTTTACATTTGATTTTTATTTTTTGGAACTTGCATCTCATAGGTTTAAAACAATCTCATTAAAGAGATGGTTACCTGAATATTGAGATAATGGTTTAAAGTTTATTATGATGCTCCACACAAGATTTTGACTTAATTTAAGTTTTTGTTTCTGATTTTTTAAAATCTAAACCTGGAATGAAAACACTTGGACATATTGTAGACAAGGTTAGGTTTTTATCACTTTCAGCCATAAATTACTTAAAAAAAATAAATAAAGTAAATACAATTATTTACTTGAGGACATGTGGAGTATTTTTTTTTTTTTCAAATTCATATTTTTGAGCAGGTCTTCCTTCCTGAGAACATCATACAAATCTCTTGACTAGATCAAACTGTATTTTTACCCTCAAGTACTCATCTATTCTACTCTTGGGGAAAAAAAACTACAACCAAAGAACAATTATAATGAAACATTTCTAAACGTACGTTTTAACATGTACATTTTCAGTCTTGTACACCGGTGATCTCCACCTGGAGTTCAGAGTACGTCTGAACGTCTGTGTTTCTGTGGCTGCTACGTCTGAACGTGTTCAGGTGAGCACCTGAGAGCAGCATCGCACATTTAGTGTGAGAGAAAATGTAAAATAAGTGGAAAATCTAACCTCCTTCTCCACAGTCATGAATATGAGTCTGCAAAACAGTGTGATGTCACAGTAAAGTTGGTCTCTGCATTCAAGGCTTCACTGCAATAATACATTTGGGTGAAATTTTATTAGCATATAATTCTTTAGTTGGGGACAAATAGTTTTTTTTATTTGTCATGACAGAGTAGCCTTTGATCCAAACAGTTTATCTCAGTCTAATTAAGCAACTGAACCAAATTTGAACTGTAGAAAAAAATGACTTTATAAAGACCAGGACACGAAACCCAAACTGTTAAAAGGGGAAGCTTCCTACCAACACGGTTACTAGCGTGGAGGTATATTAAAGTAAATTCAAGATCAACTGGAGTGCACAGACGGCTTTCCAGCAATGTCTAAAATTCTATCGTAAACTTTACTACTGTGTCAGTATACTTATTTTAATTAGACTTCATTTTTTACAAAACCTTCTCTGTGAAATGAAAAAGAACAGCTCAAGAATGATGTCAGCCAAAATGATTTCTGTTTGCTAAATGCCAGAATAATGAGAAAGATTTGTTTTGTGTGTGAATATTTTGTATTGCTTTCTTCAAAGTCAGAAGTTTAAATACACTAAGGTTACTTTGCCTTTAAACATTTTGAGAAAGCCCAGATGATGATGTCATAGTTTTGGAAGCTTCTGATAGGTTAACTGACAACATTTGAGTTCAAACACACTGCTTTATTGTGTGACATCATGAGAAAACTAAAAGAAATTGGCCAAGATATTCACAAGTCTGGTTCATTCATGGGTAACATTTCCAGATGTGGAGGTGCCACGTTCATCTGTTCAGATAATTATATGTAGGTATAAACAGCATAGGAACGTCCAGCCATCATACCGCTCAGGAAGGAGACGGTTCTGTGTCCCAGAAACTAATCAGATTTGGTGTGAAATGTGAGTTTCAACCTTAGAACAAAATTAAAACACCTCATGCAGATGTTGGCTGTCATCATCCACAGAGAAACCAGTCCAGAACCAACATGGACTGAAAGACCAGTCAGCCAGGAAGAAGACATTACTGCAAAAGCAACATGAAAAAAAGACAAATTACAGTTTCCAAATGTACACAGGTTAAATACCTTAATTTTTGGAGACATGTTCTGTGGTCTGATGAAACTAAAGCTAAACTGGTTGTTAAAGTTGGAGGAAAAAGCCTGAGAACACCATCCTAACTGTGAAGTACGGGGGTGGCAGCATCATGCTGTGGATCTGCTTCACTGAAGGAGGAACTGGTGCAATTTTACAGACTAGATGGCATAATGAGAGGAGAACATTACATAGAAATACTGAAGCCACATCTCAAGATGTCTCACAGTGGCAAACAGGAAAAAGCTCCAGAGGGTCACCAGAATGGCTGAGAAGGTCATAGGGTGCCCTCTACCCACACTGGAGGACCTTCACGGCTCTTGCTGCCTCAGGAGAGCCAACACCATCATGAAGGACTCGTCCCACCCGGGCCACTCCCTGTTTGAGCCACTGCCGTCAGGCAGACGGTACAGGGCCATCAAATCCAGGACTCACAGACTGAAAAACAGTTTTTTCCCAACTGCTGTTAGAGCCATAAATGCCTCTTAGAACAACTGAATAATGTGCATTATTTTATTTTATTTTATTTTATATTACTGTCTAATGCAACTGCTTTATTCTTTATTACCATCATTTACAACTGCACTACCTCTGTGTAATATCCACTTGCACACTTACCTTCCTGTTGGCGTTATACTACGCATTAGTAAACCATGTTTACTAAATATGTCTGTTGTTCCCTAGACTTTGTAAGTCTGTATATTGTTTTCTATATTGGTTTTATATTGTTTTTTTTTATATCGGCTTACTTTTCGTTGTACTTGTGACAATGACAATAAAGAGAATCTTGAAATCTTGAAACAGGAGGTTAAAGGTTGGGAGCAAATGGGTCTTCAAATGGACAATGACTAAGCAAACCGCCATATTAGTTACAAAGTCAATGTTTTGGAGCGGCCATCACAAAGCCCCAGTGTCTCTCCTGTGCAAACATTTGTGGTCAGAGCTGAAAACCTGACTCAGTTCCTCCAGTTCTGTCAGGACGAACGGAGCAGGTTTCCAGAAAACTGTAGGGAGACGTTTGTGAAACACAAAACATTTGACTGACCTAAAACAGGAAACGTATAGTCTCATTTAAGGTCAGACAGTGAGAGAAAAAAGGTTATGTGTCTTTTTATCTATCTCTCTATCTCCAACTCTTCCCTCGCCCATCCTGGTTGTGTGTATATTACATAAATGAGTATAAAAGTCGAGTTTTGTTCCTACAATCGTACCCCTATGAACAGTGAAAAGTGGGTCAATGTGGGGCTCAGTTTTGCACCCAAGGACACCTGGTACGGGGCGCAGCATCACTCCGCTTACCTCCCCTTTGGAGGACGACCTGCTCTACACACCGAACCACACGTCAACAGAAACTGACTTCAGAAATGAGCAGGAGCCCCAGGGGAGAAAGAAAAAAGCATTTTCTATAACCCTATATGGATGATTACCACAGTGATGCGTCTTCCTGGACAGAAAAAAAAAACAAAAACCACAAAAACAAACACCACCAACTGTTGAAATCTTCCGTCTGATCACCTCCTGGCTGTAAAACCACAGCAGCACTGTTTTAAATAAACCGCTGCTTTCATGTCCACGCTGAACATACAAACACCTCACTAATCACACGAGCACTCAGTCATTAAAGTGTGCAGCATTATGGGAGCTCAGTTTATTCTGTACCTTGTGCGGTTGAGGTAAAAACAAAAGACTATTACAATGTTTTGCGTGTTTATTTGAAAAATGCAACATTTAAATTATATTGGAAAACACATCAGAAGCATGGATGTGTAATATTCATCTTTCTAATACACAGCATGTCTTCCTAACGCAGGCTTACACACAGGGACACAAAAGCAAAGCGCTTCATTGGCTAATTCAATAATAAAGCAGGCAGCCGGTCGCATCTATAGACAGGCAGAATAGAGAGTAACTCATCTCTAACCGTCTGCCGTCTCCTGAGTGTTAAAACATGTAAATTTATGAAGGAGCCCATAGGAAACACATATTTACAATGCGTTTAGGTAATCACAAGATATGCAAAAAGACATTCAAGGCCCTGGGGACGAATGCAGTCAATACAAAAATAGTTTTTATGTGTCATTAATTCCCTCTGCATTCCCCGATACATCCCCCTTTTGCCACAGTAATACAGTAATCACTCACAATCGCACAAAAAATTATCTGCACTCATCTGTGGAATAAAAGAGCGGAGGGGCAAAACGGGGCAAGTCGGCCCATTTTAGCTCTCTGCTGCCTCTTTAATGTTCATCTGGGAGCCGCATGG
This sequence comes from Hirundichthys speculiger, assembly GCA_018398805.1. Taxonomy (NCBI): domain Eukaryota; kingdom Metazoa; phylum Chordata; class Actinopteri; order Beloniformes; family Exocoetidae; genus Hirundichthys; species Hirundichthys speculiger. The sequence goes on from JAGFBZ010000325.1 coordinate 98,844, forward strand.
CTGCCGTCCATCCCTGCGCGGCGATGGCAGGCAGCGCCGGCGCTCGGAGCAGCTTAATGACGGTGACACACACTCGCGTACACAAATATGCAGACACGCATACACCTTTTTCACGCTACATTGCCTGGCCAGGACAACATAAAGGGTCATCGATGGTGTGATGGTAAAAGCACCTCTGCCTCACATTAGACTGTTATAAGATGATTTTTTTTTTTTTACCTGTGTGTGATGTCAAAGCCAAATGGAAGTCAATCCAGCTCTAGTAATGAAAGTTGCACAGATTCAGACATGAGAAGCCAAATGGTTAAATAGGTCATTACCTTCCTGTTCATTATCTCATCCTTTCATGTAGACATATATCACAATATTAGCTAAAGCAATCTAACCTGATGAATAACCACAGAAAAGGCCAAACTCATTTTCACTGCAGAGTTACAGAGAGCAGGTAATTGTGATAGAAATCTCAGTAATATGAACCTGGAAACATCATCTGACCAGTGCAGGAGTTCCTGAAGCCTCGATACAGACTGGATCTCCTCACTGCCCTCTAGTGGACACAACATATACAGGTCATATACAGGTCACCTCTACTCCTTAGCTAATGCAGACACCTACAGGGCTAATGTTGAACTGCAGGT